>JAQZBX010006136.1:0-54118 GCA_029593785.1 Cabassous unicinctus | reverse complement strand
TAACCTGGCGAGGAGACGACGATGGGCAACAGACATCCCAGGGAATGGAGAGGACCTGCAGCTGAAGGCAGGATAATCCTATCCACTATATCCATGGAATATAAGCCCTCTCTCACTTGGAGGTGGAGTGGACATCACCTTCCAAGTCCCCTCAGGATGGGGGGAGGAGCTGTGGACTAGAGTGGACTTGGTGGTGTTCAGTTGTAGACATATTGTGATTCAGGCAATGGAAGAAATTGTAACAGTGAGGTGGAGCCAGTGGCCACTGGGCATTTTTGGGGCAGGGTGAGGAGGGGCAGTTGAAATGCTTGGGCTTTTTTCGGACTTTGGGGGTTGTCCTGAGTGGTGAAGCAGCGACAAATGTAGGCCATTTTCCATCAGAATATACCATGCAGAACTGGGTAGGAGAGAGTGTGGCCTGTGATGTGAACTGTGGTCTATGCTCGGTGGCAAGGCCCCAGGATGTGTATATCCATTGCGGATGTAGTACCACATGGATGGGGAATGGTTGTGTGGGGTGTTGTTGGGGGTGTGGGCGGTGGGGAGTATGGGAATCCCTGTAGTTTCTGAGTAATATTTGGGTAATCTAGGCACCTTTATAATATGTATACATATATATATAACAAATAACATTTATGTAAACAAATGCACATATATGCATATGTATTATATATCATTTTACAAATTAAAAAAAATAAAAAAAAAATAAGTAAATACAAATGAGTTTAAAAAATAAATAAATAAACAAAGTCTATTTGGTCTGATACCAGTATAGCTATCCCTGCTTTCTTTTGATTACTGTTTGCATGAAATATCTTTTTTCCAACATTTCACTTTCAGTCTGTTTGCATCCTTGGGTCTAATGTGAGTCTCTGTAGACAGCATACAGATGGTTCATGTTTTGCTATCTGTTCTGTCAGCCTACATCTTTTGATTGGGAAGTTTAATCCATTAACATTCAATGTTATTGCAAAGGCATTACTTAGATCAACCATTTTATCCTTTGGCTTTCATATGCCATATCTTATTTTTGTCTTTCTTTTTACGCTTTTGATTATCCTTCCTGATAGTCTTCACTTCTATACTCTGCTCCAAGCCTCTCTCTCTTGTCTTTTCTTTTCTGGTGACAGAATTCCCATTAGTGCTTCTTGCAGAGTTGGATTCTTGTTTATGAACTCTCTTAGTTACTGTTTATGTGAACATTTTAAATTCCCCATCATATTTGAAGGACAGTTTTGATGGATAAAGAATTTGTGGTTGGCAGTTTTTCTCTTTCAGTATCTTAATTATATCATACCACTGCCTTCTCATCTCCATGGTTCCTGGAGAGAAATTCACACTCTTACTGGACCTCCTTTGTATGTGATATTTCCCTTTTCCCTTGTTGTTTTCAGAATTTTCCCTTTATCTTTGGAATTTGGCATCCTGAATATTATGTATCTTGGGGTAATCTATTTGGATTTATTTTAATTGGGGTATGCTGTGTTCCTGGACATATATTCATGTCTTTCATGAGAGTTGGAAAATTTCAACCATTATTTCCTCACATACTCTTTCTGCAACATTTCCTTTCTTTTCGCCTTCAGGAGCTCCCTTAACATGTATGTTGGTGTTCTTTGTGCTATCATTCAACTCCCTGAGCTCCTGCTTAGTTTTTTCCATTCTTTTCTTTTTCTGTTCTCTCTTTTCCATTTCAGCTGTTCTGTCCTCTACGTCACTGATTCTTTCTTCCATGATTTCAGGTATGCTGCTGTATGCCTCTGTCGTATTTTTAATCTCACTTATTGTGTTTTTCATTCCCATAAGCTCTGTTATTTTTCTACTCAAAGTTTCAAATTTTTCTTTGTGCTTGCCCAGTGTCTTCTTAATGTCTTTTATTTCATTAGCTATGTCGTCTTCAACTCCATAATTTGATTTAGGAGATTTGTATGAAGATCTTTGATTAATTGTTTCAAATCCTGTGTCTTGTCTGGGACTTTGATTTGTTCCTTTGCCTGAGTCATATCTTCCTTTTTCTTAGTATGGCTTGTAATTTTTGCTGATGTCTAGGCATCTGACTATGATGCTTAGTTTATGCTGATGTTCAAATTCTCTCTCTTGCCTGTGTGTTATGACTAGTCTTTGAGTCTTGGTTCAACTTGTTCTAGATATTTAGGATTGCCCCTGTTTAACTGCTCCAGTCCAAGTAGTAACTGGGGTTCAGGCCAGTTTACAAAGACCTTGGAGAGGGAGGCAGTAAAGGCACCAGATTGCCTCTTATATTTATTTCTTACTATTTCCCCCTTTTTTGCATGAACATTCCTCATCTGCCAGCAGATGGCACTCTTTGGTAGACCTCTTAGCTCAGGCTCCAGGGGGTGGGGGTGGGGGGACAGCATTTACTGTAACACTACCAAGGTGGGTGGTGCAGAAGCAATGTCCTCAGGATGGGCAAAGCCTCACAAACAGAGTTTCTTAGAAGCTGCTCTCCTCCCCTGACCAACAGCACCCTCCCTCCCTCTGTGTCCTCAGCAACCAGCCTAGGGCAGTAGAGAGGGTGTTTGAGAAAGCAAATTATCTTTAGCTCCCTGAAGGCTCTCTGGGCATACAATGTTATGGCCCTACCTGGCCTGGAAGTATGAAACCACTCCAATGCAACAGGCCAAGTTTCCTTGCCAAAATATGAATTTTCCATAGGCTGTGTCCCTCCCTCTCCCCTTTCTTGGGGAAGAGAACCCCTGCAACTCCCTCAGTCCTTATCTGTCTGCCAGGGGTCATAGGAAGCTGTGCTGTTTGCTCTGAAGGTGGGGGGACGAGTGCCAGCAACTGCTATTGCAGCTTTACTCATGGGATTTTTCCAGCCAACCAAGACTCCTTTCCTTCACCCCTCTTTCTTCTAGGTGGTGTCTAGCCTTCCCTTGGTGTCCTAAGTCCTAAAACAGTTTTCCAAATAGTTTCTGCCTGCCCTCTAGCTATTTTTCTGGGGGGATGAGTGAGTCCTCTGCCCCTCTAATCCTCTATCTTCCCAGAAGTGCCTAACTAATGTTATTTTTCCATTCCAGGATCCCATCTAAGATATAAGGGATGCAGGGAAGGACTTTAATTACAAAATAAATCTTTTAAGTGGATATAAGTTTGTTATGGGTTGAAATGTATCTCCAACAAAGATATGTTGAAGTCCTATCCCCTGTTATCTGTGAAGGTGACCTTATCTGGAAGCAGGGTCTTTGCAGATATAATCAAGGTAAGATGAAGTCATTCTGAATTAGGGAAGGCACTAATCCAATATGTCTTGTGTCCTGGTTAGAGATGAGAATGCCATTTGAAGATGGACACATGCAGGAAGAAGATGGCCCTTTGAAGATGGGAGCAGAGATTGGAGTGATGCTGCCCCAAGTCAAACAATGCCTGGAGAACACCAGAAGTTAAGAAAAAGCAAGGAAGTATTCTTCCCTAAAACTTTCAGAGAAAGTATGGCCCTGCCACCAACTTGACTTCAGACTTCTAGCCTATAGAACTGTAAGAAAATTAATTTCTGTTGTTTTAAGCCACCCAGTTTCTGGCACTTTGCTACAGAATTCCTCGGAAACTAATACAGGGTTGTTCAGATTATCTATTTCTTCTTGAGAGCACTTTGGTAGTTTGTATCTTTCAAGAAATTTGCCTATTTTGTTGAATTTATTGGCATAAACTTATTATCTTTTGATTTTATAGTGATATGACATCTCATTCTTAAAATAAATACTTCATTTCTTCTCTTTGAATCCTGATCAATTTGACTGGAAGTTTATGATTTATTGGCTTTCTCAAAGAGAAAGCATTGGTTTTATTGATTTTTTCTATTGCTTTTCTGTTTTCTATTTAATTGATTTTTGCTCTGATATTTATTATTTACTTTCTTTGGCTTACTTTTTGTTTCATTTGCTATTCTTTTTCTACTTTTTAAGGTTGAATCTGATATCTTTTATTTGAGACTTTTTTTTTTCCTAGTATACATATTTAGTGCTATAAATGTCCTCTTATATACTGCTTTAGCATCATCTCAAAGATTAGGGTATGTTGTGTTTTATTTTCATTCAGTTTAATACACTGTCTAATTTTCCTTTTCCTTTATTTTTTGAATTGTGAGTTATTTAAAAGTATGTTACTTACTTCGCAAACATTAGGTGATTTTCCATATTTTTTTTTCTTTTCTAAATTTGTTTATTTACATTGTGGTCTGAGAACATATTTTGCATGACTTGAATCTTTTAAAATTTATTTAAATTTGTTTATGGCCATAATATGATGTATCATGGTAAATGTCCAGTGTGGACTTATATAATATGTATTCAGCTATTTGGGGATAAAATATTCTGTGAATGTTAATTAGGTCAAGTTGGTTGATTGTGCTGTCAAGTCTTCTTACTGATTTTAAGTCTACTTGTTCTATCAATTATTGAGAAAGAGTATTGATACTCTGAATATAATTGTGAATTTGTCTATTTCTCTTTAAAGTTCTTTAAGTTGTTGCCTCATATACATGTATTTGAGTTCTTCTTTTATTTTTAAATCCAGTCTGAAAATCTCTGTCTTTTAATAGGATTGATTAGATCATTTATAATTAATGTGATTAATGATATAGTTAGATTTAAATATATTTAAGCATATCATTTTGTTATTTGTTCTCTAGATATTATATCTGTTCTTCGTTACCTCTTTCAACTTTTTCCAGCCTCTTTTGGATTAAGTGAGTATTTTTAGTGATTTCATTTTATCTTCTTTGTTTGTTTATTAGTTATATCTTTTGTTTTGTTATGTCAGGGGGTGCCTTGGGGTATATAAAATGCATTTTTGATTTAACACAGACTACTTTAAATTGATAATACAACATTTCACATATAGTATGAGAATCTTACAACAGTATACTTCCATTTCTCTCCTCCCTATCATTGTACTATTGCTATCAAATGTCTTAATTCTTACATTTTATAATCCTTAAACTACATTATTATGATTTTTGTTCAAACAGCTAATTATCATTAAATGTTCAATCTAAATATGAGAGAGAATTTCATATTTACCCACATAGTTACCATAGTTACCATTTCTGGTGCTCTTCATTCCTTTGACTAGAGCCATACCTACATGGTATGTAGAGCCACCTGGTATCATTTTCCTTCTACTTGAGGGACTTTCTTTACAATTCTTATAGTGTGGGTCTATGTAAAATAGGCTACATGATGTTCCATAGCTCACTTAATTTCTGTTCATTTTATTTTATTCTTTTTTTCTCTCTGGTTATGTTTTTGATAGTTTCTACTGTTACATTTTCAAATTTATTAATCTTTTCTTTTGCAATGTCTTCTGCCATTAATCCCATCTGAACATTGTAGTTTTCATCTCTAGAAATTTGATTTGAGTCCTTTTTTATATTCCATGTCTTTACTTAACTTTTTGAATAGAGGGAATACAGTTAAAATAACTATTTTAATGTTTTCATATGTTAATTCTAATATCTTTGTCCATTCTGAGTTGATGTTTAGTGATTTATTTACTGCTTATTATGAATCATATTCTCCTGCTTCTTTCATGCCTGGAAATTTTTTATTAGATGACAGATATCTTGAGTTTTACTTGGTATGTTGGCTATTATTCCTATAATATTCCTCCAATATATCTAAGATCTGTTTTGGGATACAGTTAAGTTACCTGGAACAGCTTGATTTTTTAGTTGTTGCTTTTAAGATTTATGACAAAACATAAGCATCCCCAGATGTTCAGTTGTGTCTTTTTTATTCAAGAGAGTCCACTGGGCCTAACCTGGGTTTCCCCTCCCTGCATCATGGTTTAGAAACTCTCAAAGAAGTATGCTTGCACAACCATAGGGCTCACCCCTTTTGTTTCCCATCCCTCAGGCATCACTAGATGCCTAATGTCTATTTTCTTCAAAACCATAATTTCATATATATACATATATTTTTGGTTTTTGCAGGCAAAATTGTAAATCCAATCCTTGTTACTCCATCTTAGAAGTGTAAGTCCAGTATAATATAGATTTTAATATGTAGGTTTTTATTGTTAATATTTTCTTAATCATCTGTTCTTTTTATTATAATTTTCTCTTTCAGCCAAGCAGGAGTAATTTTTAAATGTTTGTCTTGTTGGTTTTTCCAAATATTTGTTATTATTGGTTTGTATTTATTTTTATTGAGGTGAAATTTACATAACAAAAAATTAGTCATTTTAACATGAACAATTCAGTAGCATTTAGTGCATTCGTGATATTTAGCAACCACCGTCATTATCTATTTCCAATATTTCAAAAGCAGAAATTAAAGCCCCATGCCACTTGTGGCAGTTTGAGATTGTTTTATGAATCCCAAAACAAGAAATATTATGTTTGTAAACTAATCTATTCCTCTGAGTGTGATACCATTTGATGGCATTAAATTCAGCTGAGGTGTTTTTTATTAGATTACCTGTTAAGATTAGGGCTTTGATTCGACAATGTCAGTAAAGCATCCCTCAAGTTGTGACCCCACCCCCTTGGTGGGTCTGATATAAACAGACATTCACTTAAGAAGACACACTTGAAGAGAGCTCAGTCATTTTTTGATACTGCCATATGACAGAAAAAGAAGGTTCAAACAGCTAAAGCCCCAGGGAGGGATGGACCATTTTGCCTGATAGCTTACAGCTGACCTTGAGAAGAGAACCAAGACTGATATAGGAGGCCCAGAAAGTAACAAGCCCTATGCCAGGAGAGAGAGGACTTCACTTAAGCAAGAAGCCTCAAGAGGCTGGGCCATGGAGCCTCAAGATGAAGAGGAATCCCGGAGGGGAAGGAGATACCAGCAAAGATAGCCACCATCTTGCTTCACCATGTGGCAAATGACTTTGGTGAGAAAGCAACCTTAAGTTGGACTTTTTATAGCCTTGCAACTGTAAGCTTTTACCCTAAATAAACACCATTTATAAAAGCCAACAGATTTCTGGTACTTGCATCAGCTCCCCTTTTTGCATACTAATACACCACTCAAACAAAAAGTCTGTATTCATTAAGCAGTTGTGCCCCATTCCCTCCTCTCCCTCTGCCCAATTTGATTTTTGGCCCTATATATTTACTTAGTCTAGATTTTTCATATAAATGGAATTGTGTACTATGTGGCCTTTTGTATGTGGCTTTTTTCACATAGTATAATGTTTTCAAGGTACGTCTACATGTACATGTGTCACACCATGTGACATGTATCAGAACTTCATTCTTTTTTATGCATGAATAATATTCCATAAAGTGGATAAAATAAAATTCCATAAAATGGATACACAATATTTTATTTATCCATTCATCTGTTGATGGACATGTAGTTTCCATCTTTTGTCTAATGTTAATTGTGCTGCTATGGATCTTTGCATACAAGTATTGTTTAAATACCTGTGCTTTAATTATTTTGAGTATATACATAAGATTGGAATTGCTGGGTAATTCTCTGATCAACTTTTTGAGGAACCTCCAAACCTCCATGGTGGCTGAACCAAGTCACATTCCTACCAGCTATGTATGATGGTTCCAATTTCTCCACATCCTTGCCAAAACTTGCCATATATTTTTTTTTAATTATGCCATCCTGAATTCTGCCTTCTGGGCGCTGGCCACCTTCGCTGCGGGTACCTCTGTGCTCCTCTTGCGTGTCTCCCGCCGGGATCCGTGCCCACAATGCTGGCGCTGCAATGTGTCCCTCCTGCTCGCCTGCACTCCGCCCCGCGCTCTGCACCTGCAGCGGCGGCGACTGCAGCCAGGCTTCTTCCTCCTCCAGGAACCCGCTGGTGTACCTGGACCTGAGCGCGGACGGGCAGCCGCTCCGCCGCGTGGTGCTGGAGCTGAAGGCAGATGTCTCAAAGACAGCAGAGAACTTCAGATCCCTGTGCACTGTAGAGAAGGGCTTCGGCTACAAAGGCTCCACCTTCCACAGAGTGATTCCGTCCTTTACGTGCCAAGCAGTTGACTTCACCAACCACAGTGGCACAACTCGGTGGAAAGTCCTACGGAAGCCGCTTTCCTGACGAGAACTTCACGCTCAAGCCCGAGCGATCAGGTGTCCTGTCCACAGCGAATGCAGGCACCAACACCAGTGGCTCTCAATTCTTCATTTGCACCATTGAGACAGACTGGTTGGATGGCAAACAGGCTGTTCTTGGCCATGCCAAAGAAGGCATGGATGTGGTGAAGAAAGTAGAATGTTTTGGAGTGAGAAGACGTTCAAGAAGACTGTCATCACAGACTGGACCTCCTTGCGCTAATCTGAGGCGGGGGTGCTAAGGTGGAAGCAGATGTGTTGACTCTTCACCGTCGCAGCTTCAGGCTCTCGGTGTAGGTGCCTGGAGAATAGCTACTTGCTCCAATGCACTGTGCTGGAGAAGGGCCTCTCAGGAATCTCAGACCCCTGCTGACTGCACCCTCAACATCCATCCTTCCTCACGGCATGTTTCTGGACATCCATTGTAGACACTGTCTCTCACCACCTCACCAAGCATTGCCCTGTATCGCCCAACCCACGCTTCTCATTGCTGTGGACACTGGTGGTGGTGCTGGGATAGCACTGGGCGAAGGCTTTCTGCTTTTTCCTTGACCGAGAAGGAAAGCCAGTTGTTGCAGAAGGGCTAGAGTAGCTCTTTAATGTCACCTTTCTAATTGGAATAATTTAACTAACCAGATTGACTAGAGATGAAGCTGTGACATTACACATTGCCATGGCATGACCTGAGTTGGTGGAGCAAACCACAGAACCCCAGAGCTTGGCTTTTGAAATAGAATTCAGGCTTTTGTAAAGGTTCTCATGGCCAGGATCTTTCATCCCAGTGACTGTGAATCCCTTCGGTTTGCGGCCATGGTCTCTGAGAAGGGTCCATGTGATAGAAGCAGAAGACCCCAGAAAGAAACCCAATGTGAACTGTGCCTAGAAAATGTGAAGACCTGGATTGGAAACTAACATGGCCTGTGAAAGTACCACATGCTCTGGAAGAAAGAAAATGCGTATTTACTGGTGGGCTCGGATTTTTCTGTGTTTACTAAATGAAATCTACTGATTACATATGTAAAACATTTCTGGAACATTTATTTGTGTTCAGAATTAAATGTGAAAATAAATCCTATTTTCTATTTTTTCTTTTAATTATGCCATCCTACTGAGTGTGCAGTGAAATTTCATTGTGGTTTTGGTTGGACTTTCCCCTAATGACCAATGACGTTGAGCATCTTTTCATGTCCTTCTTTACCATTGGTTTACTTTCTTTGGATAAATGTCTATTCAAGTCCTTTGCCCATTTTAAAATTGTAAGTGTGCTCTTTATAAATTCTGGATACTAGATACTTATCAAATACATGCAATATTTTCTCCTATTCTATAGGTTGTCTTTTGACTTTCTTAATCATGTCCTTTGATGCACAAAAGTTTTTAATTTTAATAAAATCCAACTTATCTATTTTTTTCTTTTGTTGTTTCTGCTTTGGGTGTTGTATGTAAGAATTCATTGCCAAATCTTAGATAATGAAGATTTACCCCTGGTATAGTTACTCAAAAGGAAACATTTATGTCAGAAAAATAGACCTCTGGGTAAAGAAAATTACCAGAAACAGAAAGGGATATTACATAATTATAAAAGTAGAAATAACAATCCTAAATGTGTGTGTACCAAACAAGACAGCAGCAAAATATATGAAAAGAAACAATAATTTTAAAAATGGGGAAAATTAAAAAAGAACTGAAAGAAACAATAGACAAAACCATGATTATATTTGGAGATGTTGACTCAATAATTAATAGAACAACTAGAAAGAAAATCAGCAAGGATATATAAACTCAATAACACCATCAATCAACTGGACCTAACTGGCATTATAGAACACGCCACACAATAACACAGAATACACATTCTTTTCAAGCGCCAATGGAACATATACTATGGTAGATCATAGCCTAGACCATAAAACAAACCTTGAGAAATTTAAAAGAATTAAAGTCATACAAAGTGTGTTCTGTGCCCACAATGGATTCAAATTAGAAACAGTGACAGAAAGATAACAGGAAAATTTCCAAACACTTGAAACTAAACAACACCTTAATCCATGGTCAAAGAGGAAGTCTGAAGGAAACCAAAAAAATAAACTGAAGTAAATGAAAATGAAAAGGGTACATATCAAATTCAGTTAAAGCATTGCTAACAGAGAAATTTATAACATTAAATGTTTATATTAGAAAAGAGGAAAGGGAAGCGGATGTGGCTCAATCAATAGGGCTCCCGTTTACCATATGGGAGGCCCCGGGTTTGCTTCCCGGGGCCTCCTGGTGAGGGCAGGCCAGCCCACACGGCACGGTGGGCTGATGCAGCAAGACCTCACAGCAAAGGGGAGATAAGCAGACACAGAAAAAACACACAGCAAATGGACACAGCGAACACAAGCAGCAAGGGGGGATATAAATAAATAAATAAATAAATCTTTAAAAAAAAAAGAAAAGAGGAAAAGTCTGCTACCTCAAGAACATAGAAAAAGAAGAGTCAAATAAACTCAAAACAAGAAGGAAAGAAAGATAAGAGCAGAAATGGATGAAATTGAAAACTGTCAAACAATGGTTTACCATGAAACAAAGAACTAGCTATTTTTAAAGATTAATAAAATTGACAAACATCTAGTAAGACTGACAGAGAAAAACAAGAGAAGAAACAAAATAATAAAATCAGGAATGAAACAGGATATCACTACAGACATGCTAGATATGAAAATGATAATAAGGGAGAACTATCAGCAACTTTACATACATACAATATTTGATAGCTTTTATGAAATGAACCAATTCCTTGAAAAGCACAAACTACCACAAGTCACAGAATATTTGAATAGCCCTATAACTATTAAGGAAATGGAACTGGCAACTTAATAACTCACAAAAAAATTCTAGTTAGTGCAGGAGGGAGAGGAAAGGACATAAAATGCCTATAGATCAGAAGGAAGAAAAAAAGTTGTCTCCATTTACAAATGACATGGTTATCTATATAGAAAATTCCAAGGACTTCACAAAAAAATCCTAGCTATCTAATAAGGGGTCTCAGCAAGTTCTTACGATATAAAAATCAGTTGTATTTCTAATACCTGCAACAGACATGGGGAAATCAAAATTAAAATATAATACCATTCACAATTGCTCAAAAATAAAATGAAGTGCTTAGGTGTAAATCTAATTATGTCTAGGACTCATATGCTGAAAACTAAAAAATACTGATAAAGGAAATCAAAGATGTAAATAAGTGGAGAGACATGCCCATGTGTATTGATTGTAAAACTCAACATAATAAAGATGTCAAGTCTCCCCAAATTGATATTCAGGTTTAATATAATTCCTGTCAAAACCCCAATAAGATGTTTTTGTAAATACAGACAAGATAATCTAAAAATTATGTGGAAAATCAAAGGATGTAGAATAGCAAGACATTTGTTACAATTCATGAAAGAACATTTTCTATAATTGCATTATTAACCACACATCCATCATTTACTATAGGGTTCATTGTTTGCATTGTACAGTCCTATGTGTTTTTTAAATTTTTATTATGTATACAATCTAAATTTTCCCCTTTTAACCACATTTAAATATATAATTCAGTGTTAATTACATTCACAACATTGTGCTACCATTACATGCATTGTAGCGAATTCATGAATTGGAACCCATATGCCACACTATGTTAATAATCGGGTGGTATATGGGAACTCTGTATTTAATGCATAATTTTTCTGTAAACCAACAACTTCTATAATAAGAAATTGAAATTAAAAAGGCAAAAAAAGAAGAGCAAAACAATTTTGAAAAAGAAGAATTTAGTGGGAGAAATCACTCTACACAATCTCGAGACGTATTAAATAGCAACAGTAATCAGAAGTGTGTGGTCTTGGTAGAGGATTAGATGCATAGATCAATAGGCTAGAATAAAGAACTGAAAAATAGTCAAGAGAGAAGTGTGAGTGTCCAGATACTGTAAATGTTCTCTAGCTTGACTGTATCAATGCCAATATCCTGGCTATAATATTGTACCATAATTTTGCAAGATGTTACTATTGGGGGAAACTGGGAAGAGGGTACATGGCATCTCTCTGTATATTTCTTGTAACTGCATGTGAATCTACAATTATCTCAAATAAAGAGTTAAAAGTTTTATTAAATATGATCATCAATAGAAAAAGCATTTAACAAAATACATCTATTTGGGATAAAATCTCTTAAACTAGGAAGCAAAGGGAACTTCCTTAACTTGATAAAGAGCATCTATGAAAAAACAAAAACTAGCATAATGCTTAAAGGTGAAACACTGACCGTTTCCCACCTTCGATTAGGATTTTTTCTCCCTAGGACCACCAGCATGCCTTTAGCACAGGGCTTCTGACATATTCTTGTCAACTTTGTGGCCCACTGTTCTCATCAACCAAACCCAAAGTAACTCAGATAAGGGAGCTCTGTTCCCATCTGCTTTTACCTGTATATTCTTGGTGGTTGTTTTTTTTTTTTAAGTCTATATTTTTTAAACTACAGGCTTTAAAAAATAAATGTCATCTCTTTTGGCATGATGTAATCTTTAATCTCTAAGCTTTGTATCTCCAGATAGGTAACTGTCACGAGAAGTTGCCTCCAGCAACTCCTTCTGTATATAATCACCTTTGTTAGGCAAAATCCAGGTAAGAGCCTGCTCCCTCTGCCCCACTGATTTTATAAACCAATAGAAATACCAGGTTCCTTTCTTAAAGAGAACATGAGAGAGATGTTTAGCGTGAACATATGGGACCCCTCCCCATGGCACTTGTGCTGCTTTTCAGCCATCACTGAGGAACCAGCAGGACCTTATTCCTGGGGGCACAAGGTGACATCCCTTTTCCATCACAGGTCAGCAGACCTCAGTGCCTTTGTCTGTCTTTCCTTTTACAACCGGCAAAGGTGCACTTTCTTAAAAGTGCTTGCTTGAAGGGCTCAAAAGATATATTTACTCCTGACCAACTCAGTTTGTGCCAGAGTTCTTTCATGTTTCTGAATTCAGAAGTTTAGAATTTAAACAGACGCTGTATTTAGAATACATATAGACTATACACATAGATGTATACATACACATGTGTACACATATATAACATATTTTATATATATTTCTATTTGATAACTTTATCTATTTTTAAATATTTGTATAGCATTAAATTATGAAGTAGATATGTGTGCACACAAACACCTATAAAGAATTAATTGAATTGAGGGACTGTAAGATGCTATAGAGTTTGTTTCATCCTTTTCAAATGTACATGGCCTTCTCTCTAACCACATAATAGGTAACTTGAGGCAGGAATGAGATATTGTACTTATTTGTTTTCACCAAAGTGTTGCTGGATTTTCTCTAGGTTCTTGGCTAAGCTACAAGAAATGAATTTCAAATGCAAGCCAGGTTAGTTAGGCCAGTAATTTATTAAGGAAGAGAAATGGGAGAAAGTAACAGATTATGGATCCCAGGTAGAGAGAAAGGGGCTGAAGAGTGATAAAGAGGGCTGATTTACAGACTACAGTTTCCCATTGCAGATTAAAAATTCCTAGGTTTGCGTGTTGTTCCAGGCAGGGCAAAAAAGGCAAGAGCAGGGGGGAAGAAGGCATGACCAGGGGCCGGTTTGATTTCCCTAATTATTCCGCCCCTTTGCTAATAACAGGGGCGCAGTCCCAGCTGTTTGCTATTTTGATTGATTACCCCACCCATCAATCCCCAGGGAGGACCCAATGATAAGGCCCCTGGAGAATATCCGGGGCTTCTCCTGGCTTCCGGAGGAAATCTCGTTCTGAATGGGGGATCTCGCAGGTTCTTCCAGCAGCCATCTTGTGGGGAATCCAAAGCCACATGGATTTTCCTGCCAGATTCCAGATCTATCTATTGATTTCCTATTTTATTAGCCTGCGTCAAAGGCATCACACATAGCAGGAGCTACAAATAAATGCTTGTTAATCATGATGATAGAGTAGATGTTTATACCCCTTCATTTAAAATATATACATATTTCTCTGCTGTCTGCTTGAGTAATGGGTTTTAGTGGAGAAGCAGGAACTTGCTCCACGTAGCACAGCCCCTTAGAACTGAGGCCATTCCAGAGCCGAGACCCTCTCCTTCCAGTCCAGTGCTCTGTCCACTGAGCATACTGATTGCCTCTGGGTTGAAGGTATAAAACAGTGAAGATACAGCTGATTTTCCCTTTGTCCGGCTGTAAATTGAGCTCCAAATAAGCACCCTCTAGTTAATTTAAAAGTTATGCTCACTAAATGGTCATCTTTCTATTAGGAGAGAAGGAAAATTTGATTACCATAATGGACTCTCTCTTTCCCTAGGAACGATGCAGTGTAAGATCTGCTCTGCTTCATATGCCCAGACCAAGTTCCTAAATGATGCCCTGTTTGGATGAGGAGCCTGCTCCACTCAACTCCCAGCCTGTTCACCATCCCTGATTTTGATAAAAATGTAGTCATGCCCCAAAACCTAGGAATCTGATTTTTTTTTTTTTTTTTGTAAGACTGCAGTGAGATACAAAGGGCTATTTCATTTTGACAACCAGATTTCCTCACTCTTGACATTTGCATCTGTTCAGAGATATTCAGAGCCAGAAAATTCACAAAGTCAGATATGAGACAGGGAAATTCCTCTGAAGACTCCTGTATTGAATATAAATTCTACTCCTATGTGGAAAACTAAATTGCCGCTCAGTCATTATTCTTGTCAACATTCCAGAGCCAGTCCTTGTCATTAAAGCTGTGCTATTTCTTTCTCCTCTTTGTCCACAAACATGCTCAAATCAACTCAAAAGTCAGTTGCTAGTGCAACTTCTATGCTTCTTGTATTTTGGCGGCAAAGCGTCTCATCTTTGGAGAAGTAGTATGTTAAAGGCTACAAGTATGAAAACCATCTCTATGCATTTTTCTTTTCCACTTCTCAGTGTTTCCACCCCTCACTCACCCTCGTCAACCTTTTCAAACGTCAGCCCTAATTTGGTGTTACAGACCTTGAATTAATACAATGTGACATTCTCAGGGCTTGGAATTTGGTCTTTCAGAGCTGATTCTGCTCCACGTCCTCAGTGACCTTTCATTACTTTCCTCTACACCCCCTCATCTGAACTGCCCACAGTCTGAATTGAATTTAGAGTACCCAGAGTGCAAGAAAGAAAGGGCAGCTGCTGAGTGGAGAGCATGCATTACCAAAATCCCAGTTTCAAATGGGAGAGGAGAAAGCAAAAGGGAAGAATCAGACTGCAATCCAGGGAAGTCACAGAACTGATATATTTGGGATAAATCTCCTTTCCTCCTTTCACATTTTAACTGGAAAAACTATGCAGATTGAGCACCTAGGAATAATCCTTTTCTTGGTGTGGGGAAAGCGTGGTTGGGGTGAGTTTCCTGCTCTGGCACGGTTCTTCATGAAACGCGCACAGTGTTGTGGGGAGGGGTCGGTCCAGCCTCCTCTTCTTACTTAAAAGTATATTGGGGGGAAGTGGATGTGGCTTAAGTGATTGACTCCTGTCTACCATATGGGAGGTCCAGGATTCCATTCCCAGGGCCTCCTGGTGAAAGGCAAGCTGGCCCGCACAGAGAGGTGGCACAGCAAGATGACGCAACAAAAAGAGACACAGAAGAGAGACAATAAGAGATGCAGCAGACCAGGTTGCTGAGGTGGGGCAAGAGATTGAGCACCTCTCTCCACTCCAGAAGGTCCCAGGATTGGTTTCCAGTGCCACCAAAAGAGAAAGACAAGTTGACACAGAAGAACACTCAGAGAGCAGACAGCGAACCCAAAAACAATAGGGGGAGAGGGGGAATAAATAAATAAATCTTTTTTCAAAAAAGGAAAAAGTATATTGGGGCTCAGATCCATGGGCTGCTTGCTGGTGTGGGGACTCCCACAGCTAGTACAGTAGAGGCTGCTCTTTAGCATCCATACCATCCCCCTTGTTTTCCTAGAAGCAAATACACTTCTCCCAGGAAAGCTGAGAAGGTGGAGAGGAAAGAATGTTTCACCATTGTGGTCAGCAATCAAAGAAAATCAAAGCAGACCACTTCTAAGGCTCCCCCTTGTAGTGAGCCCATTTGGGGAGCAGATTAAATACAAGATTGGAAAGAGGCCATTCAGGATGGCTGTTACTTGGCTAATGATTTATTTTTTCTTTTCTACTCTTTTTATTAAGATTTTTTTTTGGCATGCCAGTTATGATTTTCATTCTTTAACATAAGTTCAAACATGAATATCACAGATAAATATGCATTCCTATTGTCAATTTATTGGGTGTCATAGGTACTTGGGAATTAATAGATGAATTCAGTGAAGCGGTGGTATACAAGATTAATATGAAAATATCAATAGCATTTCTATACACTGCTGATGAGCAATCTGAGAAGGAAATCAGAAAAAAAAATTCAATTTATAATAGCGACTAAAACAATTAAATTATTTAAGAATAAACTTAACCAAAGGCATAAAGGACCTATATTGAGAAAACTACAAAACATTTCTAAAAGAAACCAAAGAAGACTTAAATAAATGGAAGGACATTCCATGTTCATGGACTAGAAGTCTAAATATCATTAAGATGTCAATTCTACCCAAACTGATTTACAGATTTAATGCAATCTTAATAAAAATCCCAGTGGCCTTTTTGCAGAAATGGAAAAGCCAATTGTCAAATTTATTTGGAAGGTAAAGAGGCCCCAAATAGGCAAAAACATCTTGAAAAGGAAAAACAAAGTTGGAGGACTCTCAATTCCTGACTTTAAAGTGTATTACTTAGCTACAGTGGTAAAACAGCATGGTACTGGCATAAAGACAGACAGACTGACCAATGGAGCCAAATCGAGAACTCAGAAATAGACCCCTATCTCTATGGTCAAGTGATTTTTGACAAGGTTGTCAATCCCTCCCAGCTGAGCCAGAACAGTCTATTCAACAAATGGTGCAGGGAGAACTGGATATCCACAGCCAAAAGAAAGAAAGAGGACCCTTATCTCACACCTTATTCAAAAATTAATTCAAAATAGATAGAGGACCTAAATATAAAAACAACAACCATATAACTCCTAGAAGAAAATGTAAGAAAACATCTTCTTCAAGATCTTGTGGTAGGCGGTAATTTCTTAAACCTTACACCCAAAGCACAAACAATAAAAGAAAAAATAGATAAATGGGACCTCCTCAAAATTAAACACTTTTGTACCTCAAAGGACTTTGTTAAAAGGCAGCTGACTCAATGGGAGAAAATATTTGGAAATCACATATCCGATAGGGGGGGTTAATATCCATGGTATATAAAGAGATACTACAACTCAACAATAAAAGGACAAACTACCCAATTGACAATGGGCAAAAGACTTGAAAAGATATTTGTCCAAAGAAGAAACACAAATGGTGAAAAAACACATGAAAAAATGTTCAATATCACTAGTGATTAGGAAAACGCAAATCAAAACTTCAATGAGATATCATTTCACACCTATTAGAATGGCCACAGTTACAAAGTCAGAAAACTACAAGGTGTTGGATAGGATGTGGAGAGATAGGAACATTTATTCACTGTTGGTGGAAATGTAGAATGGTACAGCCACTGTGGAGGACTGTTTGGCAGTTCCTAAGTAAGTTGAATATAGCCTTGCCCTGTGACTCAGCAATACCACTACTAGGTATATACCCATTGAGAGTAGTGACATGAACAGACATCTGCACATTGATGTTCATAGCGGTGTTATTCACAATTGCCAAAAGATGTAAACATCCCAGGTGTCCATCCACCTATGAATGGATAAACAAACTGTGGTGTATACACATGTGATAGTTTGAGATTATTTTTGTGAATCCCAAAAAGAGAAAGATTATGTTGTAAATTAATCTGTTCTTCTGGGTGTGATACCCTTTGTATTAAATTCAGTGAGGGTCCTCTGATTAAGTTTACTTGGTAAAATCAATTTAGGGCTTCTGATTGGGCTATGTCAGTAAGGCATAACTCAGGTTGAGTCCTTGGTGGACTGATATAAACAGACACTCACTCAAGAAGACATATGGGAAGAGAGAGAGCTCTGTCATTTTTTATCCTGGGGCCCTAGGAAGAGATGAGCCATTCACCTGATAGCTTACAGCTGGCATTGGGACGAGCCAAGACTGATATAGGAAGCCCTGAGAGACAAGCCCTATGCCAGCATATTGCTGAGATTGGGAAGAAGATGGGCCCATGGAGCTTCAAGAGGAAGAGGAAGCCCAGAGGGAAAGGCTAAAAACCCAGCAGAAATCATCAACCATCTTGTTTCAACATGTGGTAACTGACTGGTGAGAAAGCAATCTTGAGATGGACTCTTTAGGACCTTGTAACTGTAGGCTTTTACCCCAAATAAATATCCTTTATAAAAGCCAACAGATTTCTGGTACCTTACATCTGCACCCCTTTGGCTGACCAACACACACAATGGAATATTATGCAGCTGTAAGAAGAAATGAAGTTGTGAAGCATATGGCAACATAGATGAACCTGGAGGACATTATGTTGAAACAAATAGTGTATGATTGTGCTGTTCTGAACTAAATATATTGTGTAAGCTCATGGAGTTAACAATTAGAATATAGGTCACCAGAAAATAGAATGAGGGTAGAGAATGGAAAACTGAGAGTTAATCTGTGCAGAATTGGCTAAAAGGTTGTTTGTAAATCTTTGGAAATGAATAGAAATGGGAAAGTACATCATAGTGTTTGTAACTAGCAGTGCTATTATAAGGGTATGACAGTGCTTGAAAGGGAAAGTCTAAGGTCATGTATATTACTAGAAATAAAACTAAAAATGTAACAGGGGACTGTATAACATAGAAAAACCTCATGTGAAATACGAATATAGGTAATATTGCATATATAAGATCGTTTTTACAAAATATAAATACAAACAAACTAGAGAGGTGGAAACAAATAATAGCTATGTACTGCAGGGGAAGCATAAAGAGATTGAGAGGTGATGAGTTTTTGTTTGTTTTTTGTTTTTATTGTTATTATTATTGAAATAATGAAAATGTTCTAATAATGACTGAAGTGATCAATGCACTATATGATTGTACACTTCAGATAGATTTGTGCTTTATTAATATGTATCAATAAAATTGATTTGTTTTAAAAAACTGTATGTCAATAGCATTATTTAAAAATGACCAAGATTTTAAAAACTAAGGAATGTAGAATGTATTTAGAACATTTATATAATGTTCAATATATTGGACATTACAAAACATAATGATGCAGACAGTTAAAACGTTTTAAATAAGTTAAAAATACTTAAAAAGCTAAATGATCAAAGGATATGAAGCAACGATTCAGGCGGAAAAATCCAAATAATTTATAAATAACAAAATACGCTCAGAGAAAGTAAAATTAAATCATCCAGGATACCTAATTTTCCCATCAATCCATGTGTTAAATTATGGAAACCGTAGATTGCTAGTGGCAGGTGTCTTATTCAAGTAAGGGTCTTACCCTTTGTTTTGTTTTAAGGCTGCATCCACCAGAGACAGACCTTCCTTGTTAAAGAATAGAATTCCAGGAGAGGTTGGAGTTGAAGGTTTAGCTATTGAGGTTTAGCTATTATTATCTTCATGAGTCACTCCAGTCAATACACTGTGATGCCGAAGGGAAAGGCCTGGCTTCAGACAGCCCTGGATTTAAGCCCTGACCTGTCTCTTCACCACCTCTGTGACTTGAGCTAGTTACCTAACTTCTGTAAGCTTTCACTCCTCCATCTGTAATTAAGGGACAAAAAACTAATTATGTGAAAGAGATAAAAATTTAAATGAGACAATGTATACAAAATATGGAGAAACAGGAACACTCATTCATCGTTGGTGGGGATGCAAAATGGAGCAGCTGCTGTGGGATACAGTTTGGTGGTTCCTCAGAAAGTCAAGTATAGAATTACTAATTAGCTCTGCAATCCCATTTCTAGGTATAGACCCAAAGAATTGAAAACAGGGACTCAAAGAGATATTTGTAGACCAATGTTCATAGCAGCATTATTCACAATTGCCAAAAGATGGAAGCAATCCAGGTGTCCATCAACTGATGAATGGATAAACAAACTGTAGTCTATACATATACTGGAATATTATTCAGCCTGATAGAGGAAGGAGGTTCTGATAGGGGCAACAACATGGATGGACCTTGATGACATCATGTGAGTGAAATAAGCCAGGCATAAAAAGATAAATATTGTACAACCTTATTGATATGAAATAATTAGAATAAGCAAAATCATAGATTCAGAATCTGAGATATAGTTTTCCAGAGGATGGGGTGGGGGTAGGCAACAGGGAGTTAAGGCTTAAAAGGCACAGTGTTCCTTTGTGGTGATAGCAAATTTTGGTAATGCATGGTGCAATGTTAGCACAACATTGTGAACACACTTGACGGCACTGAAATATATATCTGAATGTGGTCAGAATAGGAAATGTCAGGTTGTATGTACGGCACTAGAATATAACTTTTTAAAAAATTCATGGAACTGCACGACAGAAAGAGTGAACCTTAAGTTAAATCATGGACTATTGTTAAAAGTACAGTTACAAAATGTGCTTTCATCAATTGTAACAAATGTGCCACACCAAAGAAAAGTGTTAATAATAGGATGGTGTATGGGAACCCCGTTTTTTAAGGATGAATGTTCTGTAAATACACAAATTCTTTAAAAAATAAGAAAAAATATTAATAAAAAAAGAATATCAGTAGAAATTAGGAATTTTAAAGAATTCTAAGAGACAATTTATGGTTTGTGCAATTTTAATGTTAGGAACTGTGTTGATTAGGAAATCATTGTATTTTGCCATTTGAAAATCACTTTGCACTTCCCACAATCTTATGTAAGTGAAATCATATAGGATGTAGCCTTTGGAGACTGGCTCCTTTCACTCAACATAATGATTTTTTAGATTCACCCATATCTTTGCATGTATCGATAGTTTATTCCATTAAAAGTTGAGTTCTATTCCATTAAGTGGACATACCTCATTTTATTTACCCATTCTTCTGTTAATGGACACATGGGTTTCCAGTTTAGGGATCTTATTAATAAAATTGCTATGAGCATTCATGCACATTTTGTGTGAACATTTCTCATGGATACATACCTAAAAATGGAATGGCTGGGTTGTATAGGATGTGCATATTGAACTTTTTATGAAACCACCAAATTGTTTTCCAAAGTGGTTGTACCTTTCCCATTTCACAAGTTGGTCCACATCTTTTCCAATACTTGATATAGTAAGTCCTTTAAATTTTATACCTTCTAGGGGGCATGTAGTGATTTTGATTTGCATTTCCTTGATGACTCATGATGCTGAGTATCTTTTCATGTACTTATTAGTTGTTCATATCTGCTCTTTTGTGAAGTGTCTATTCAAAACATTTGCCATTTTATGAAGTGATTTGTCTTATTCTCCAGAGCTGTAGGTAATTGTTTTCCATTCTTTGTACAAAGTCTAGATTTTTTATCTGTGGGAGTTTCGGGTTGTTAGGTATTTACTCCACCATATAGGAAGCAGAATTCCTGATAAATTTTGTAAATAGAATCCTCACTCCCTGGCTTATGTGGAAAAGTGATTGAACTCATGGTTATATTGAAGAGATACTTACGTTCATTAATAAAAAGACACGTTATTTAAATTTTTAAGAAGAAAAGTTTCAAACAGAGCACATTTTTTCTTTAGATTCAATTGCATCATGATGACAATTTGTTTTTCAGCAAAATATTGGAACACAGCTTATTCCATTAAGGGCAGTCCCTGTATTCTGTCATCATATTTTGAATTTTATTTGTTTTACTTACTGGTTACCAAGAAGTAATTTTATAAACAACTTTTTGCTTGATTTCAACCATTAATATAAATTCATTGTTATGTTTCTGGCAACCAAATTGATAAAAAATATACCCCTTCCCATGGGATCTGCTTTAAAATACACATATTAATGAATATATTAATTTTTATTGAGCAAATTAATTTGTTTACAAATTATTTAAGTACTTAAGTGCTTTTATTCACAAAGGCTAAACATTATTTCCACAACCTGGATACAATGTTAATTTGTGACTAAACCATTGATATAGTCTTGACATAAACTTGATATAGTCAAGTTTGGCACTTTCTTTATATATAGTGCCAACTCAAACCCTATTACCAGTAAAATCTAAATTGTTGTCATGTTCTGAATTAAAGGACTCCAAATTCATAAGTTTTGCAGATTTGAAATCCAAAATCATTCTTTGCCATCTGTGATTCAGTTTGGGACAGTGTTGTACAATATGTTGGCACTGAAAGTGTATATATTTATTTTGATTTGAGTTCCTCTTTTATACCTTACTTTCAAATGAAAGCCCTAACAAATTTTCAAAAGTAAAGTTTGTCTATTTGCTCTTTTCAAAGACATGTTTCTTCTCACCGAATATTAACTTCTTTGATTTCCACTCCAATCCAGGTAAATAGAAAGCCTGGAAATATATTTTAACTCAGGGTTTCAATTTAAACTCTAATTGACATGCACATTCTTGATGCAGACCAACCAACCAGAAAGATCAGGAGATTCTACTTTCACAAGACTCTGATTTATTCTAAAGAAAATGAGAGATCTTTGCACTTTTTTCCTAAGATAGTATGGGCTTCTGCCTTGCAAATGAAAAGATTTCCCATAATTAAATGATTATATCAGATTAATTATAGTTTAAAGTTTACATCTCTGTAATAAAAAACATATTTCCATCCTCAGAATATTTGTCATATGTATGGCGATAATATTTTTCAATATTTCCTGACATGTTATCTCTGTCAATTAGTTTTTACCTAATCCTGCATCCCTTCTGACATTATGATCAAGGGAATGAGATTTATCACCAAGAAGAAGGGAAAGGACAGCAATCAGAGAAGTGCTGAGGGAAAAGGAAGTAAGAGGATATGAGGTAGGGGAGTTTCCTACAAAAGAAGGACTTGATGTTCTTTTATAGCAGGGAAGGAAGATAAAATTGGAGACTCCCTGGGTCTTGGAGAAGTAACCAAGCTTCCCATCCTCCTGAGCAAAGGTGGGTTGTGAGAAAAACTCTCATAGAAGCCCAGGTGGGCTGATGGACAGTTTCCCTTTAACTAACAACAATAGCTTACACTGATTAAGTTTGTACCACATGCTAGTCCTTGTTCTAAGAGTCCTCATATAACCAGCCCAATGAAATAGGTGCTATTGCTTATCCCTATTTCCCAGATAAGGCAACCGAGGCTCTGAGAGGAGGGCTGCTGAGCTCATGAGTGGAGAAGCTGGATGTGAGCCAGCCAGTGCATTTCCTGGGCTTGACAGCCCCAACCTGGTGTCTTCTTCATCAGAAAGTTTGCTTCCCACCCATTACCATTTGTGGTGAGCTGCTGACCAAAGCCAGGCATCCAAATGCAAGGAAACATCTATTTTTACACATCTGAGTTGTGTGCATGACATCAACCCTGCCACCTGTGTTAGCTTTCCAAACATAACCATTTCTCTCCCAATCCAGGGAAAAAAGAGTGATGCCATGTGGAAGTTGACCTCCCCAGATACATTACATTTTTATTTTTAGCTAATTATATGTAACACCAGTACTATTAAGTATACTTATTGTTGCTTCTAAAAAGCATCTAACCCCCCTTTCTGGTGTGAATGTAATATAATATATCCGCTAAACGGCCAAAGGGTGAGAGAGAAAAGAAGCTCAAGCAGCAGCTATGGCCTTCCTCCTCCTGAGGGTGACCAAGGCCATCTGCACAGGTCATGTCAAAAGAAAAAAAGATAAAAAAGGTATATGACCTCCCATATAGCTCCTGGCAAACAGACTAACATCCCTGTGAAATAAACTACACTAGGGAATCAAGATGGCAGAGTGAGATGCTTCAGGGCTCTGTCCCCACACAGAAGCTTTAAACAACCAGCGAAAACAGCATAAACATCTTTCTAAAAGCTCTAGAGAACAATTAAAGGATTGCAATGATAAAGTAAGTGCCAAGTCAAGAAAAAGGCCACTTAAAAGTTATAGGATCTTGTGACACCCTGGCTGTCTCCCTATCCCCGCTCTTTACCTATTCCAAGTAGAGCCAGACTGTGCTCCTAGTATGGATTCCATGTCCTTGTTCCAGAGGGAGTAGATATGTCTGGCCCAATCTGTCTGGTATTGTCCTGAGAGACTCGCCATCCCAGAACTTGCCTTGTATTTAGAAGGCAGCTCACTGAGCTCTCCTACATAATGCTGGGGCAAAGAACTGCTAGATATAAAGTGCAGTGCTTGAGACCATGAGGAAATGGTTTTCTAGAGAAAGGGGATATTTGTATCTGCGTAGAGAAGGGAAATTCCTACAGTCACACAAGCAGGGTAGCCAAGACAAGAAGCAGGCCCAGGAAGGATCAGGGGAGTCCTAAGCTTTGGCCTGGAGCTTTTCTCCAAACTTATTGTATGGATAAGCCCTGAAAGAAAGGACACACACAGGTCAATCTGCAAAGTCTGGGAAAGCTGTTTCCTTTTTTCCTTCTTTATCTTTTTGTTGTTGCTGTTGTTAGCTCCTGACATTCAAGGAAAGCTGTGTCATGACACTAATTGGATATAAGCTTAAGGAACAGATGCTTCAGAGTCTAAATTCCAGCAATAACATTCTAAAATATGAAAATGCCAGGTTTCAACAAAAGACTACAAAATATAAAAGGAAATAGGAAGTGACGGCCCAGGCAAAGGAGGAGATGAAATCATTAGAAACCATCAGTGAGGAGGATAAGACCTGGGACAAAGACTTTTTAAAAATAGCCCTAAATATGCTCAAAGAGCTAAAGGAAAACATGGACAGAGAACTAAAAAAAATCAGGAAAACAATAAATGAACACAAAGAGAATATCAATAGAGAGATGGACATTATGAACAGGAACGAAACAGAGCTGAAGACCACAGTAACATAAATTAACAATTCCCTAGATGGGATCAATAGCAGATTGGAACTGACAGAAAAAAGCATCAGTAAACTGGAAGATAAGACAATTGCAACCATCCAGTTTGAGAAGCAAAAAGGGGAAAAAATAAAGGAAAGTGAACAGAGCCTATGGAACCTGTGGGACACCATCAAGCTTACCAATATATGCATTGTGGGAGTCCAGAAGGAGAAGAAAAAGAGAGAAAGGGACAGAGAGAACATTCAAAGAAATGATGGCTGAGAACATTCCAAATTTAATGAAAAACATGAATATACACATCCAAGTTGCTCAACAAACTCCAAACAGGATAAACCCAAATAGAACCACACCATGCCATGTTATAGTCAAACTGTCAAATGCCAAAGATGAAGAGAGAATTCTAAAGGCTGCAAGAGAGAAACATGTCACATACAAGGGCGCCTCAATAAGATTAAATGCCACTTTCTCATTTGAAACCACAGAGGCAAGAAGGCAGTGGGAGGACATATTTAAAGTGCTGAAAGCAAAAAATCACTAACTTAAAACTCTTTTAGGCATAACTGTCTTTCAAAAATGAGGGAGAAATTAAGACATTACCAAATAAATAAAGGCTGAGGCACTTTGTCACCACTAGACTGGCCCTAAAACTACAAGAAATGCTAAAGGGAGTTCTGCAGGCTAAAAGAAAAAGACACTAGACAATTGACTGAAGCCACATGAAGAAATAAAGATTTCCACAGATAATGACATGGATAAATATAAATACCAGTACTAATATATTGTTGATTTTTAACTTCACTTTTTACTTTTTACAAGATCTAAAAAGGAGACTTAAAAAAAAGTAATGATAATGTTTTTGGACTCATAATGTATAAATACATAATTTGTAATAAGAACCAAATAAAGGTGGGGATGAGATGGTATAGGAATATAGTTTATGTATGCTATTGAAGTTGTTGAGATATCAAAATAAATGAGACTGATATACATTTACAACATTAAATTTAAGCCTCATGATAACCATAAAGAAAATACCAGAGACAGAAAGTAGAGTACAGGTTACCAGGGGTGGGGGCAGAGGCAATGGAAAGTTAATGAAAAATGAGTGTAGGGTTCCTGTTTGGAGTGAATGAAGGGTGGCAAGGGAACTGCAACATAGTGAATGTGATTAATGCCACTGAATGGTATGCTTGGGAGGGGTGGGATGGGAAGGTTTATGTCGTATATGTTTCCACAATTTAAAAAAAGAAAGACAAATTAAAGAGATAATGACAATTAATTGCAAAACATGATGCTGGATTGGGTCTCAGAATGGAGGAAAAGACTTAAAGGACATTTTTGGGACATAAGGGGAAAAGTGGAATATAGAATATAAGCTTTATATCAATGTTAAATTTCTTGAACTTGATAACTGCACTTAAGGTGATCCCATAAGTGAGTATCCTGTTTGTAGGAAATGTACTTGGAAGTATTATGTGTTTAAGGAGTATGATGTGTGCAACCTGCTCTCAAATGTTCAGAAGATGATAGGTAGGTAGGTAGGTAGGTAGATGGACAGACAGACAGACAGATATATTTATGATAGAATGACACACAGAGGTGTAAAATGTTAAAATTGGTGGATCTGGGGGGATATGGGTATGTTGATGTTCTCTGTATGGGGTTTGTATTATTTTTACAACTGTCCTTTCCGTTTGAAATTATTTCAGAATAAAAAGTAAGAAAAATACACTGGGGACTGGTAAACTTCATTATATATCATTAAGGCTTGACATGAGCTATTACTGAAAGTTCCAACCAATGGAAGCTGAAGTTAGGGCACCAGCTATGGATGTGAACTCTTACAATGAGTCAGCAGAAAGCAGGGGCAGCTGCAATTGGGTCTCTTTGGCATGACAACAAGTGAACAGTGGGAAAATGTGTATGTCCTCAGTCTCCAGTGATGGAGTTTCAATTAAAGGCCATGACTACTGACAGAAAGGTCACCTTGGAATGTAATAAACAAGCCTTCCAGTCTCATGCTAATAGGAGCTGGGTGGGGAAACATCCTGAGATTATGCCTGTGAATTGCAGAAATGTAACAAAGAATTGAGCCATTGACCTTTAAGACTTGTTGATTTCAGTAAAATGTAACTGTCAAGTATCTATTACCCTTGCACATGCTCACACTTATTTTCTTTGTTCTAAAGCTGAAATAAAAGCCACACTTTGTGAGGTGGCTGGGCTCTTCTCTCCATATTGGACGGAGGGTCCCCTAATCCCAGTTTTTTCTTCTCTTTGTCTCTTTCTTTCTCATCCGCGGCACCGTTTTCACCGACCCAGTTCCTGAACACCAACATCCAGTACTCCCACTTTCAATTCACCCTCCAGAAAAGCCCATGATTCTGAATATTGAAAATCATAGAATCAAGTCTGATTTCCCAAGCATGGGCTTCAAGCCCTTGCTCTTTGCCCAAAATTCTACATCCAGGTTCTACCCCAGTTCAAGTTCATCTATCCCCTGACACTCCTTTTCCCCCTTCAGCCCTATCACCTTCAGTCATTTCCTTCCCTTTCGTCAAAAGCCTGTTCAAAACTTACCTCTAGGGATCACCACAATCTCCTCCCTTCTCTCTGCTATTCCCTCAGCAATAAAATACAAAATGAACTTTTCTTCCACCCCCAAAACCGTCTCTGTAATTTAACCATGTGAGTTTCACTACCTTTGAAGTAGTCATCTTGGAGATTATACCCTTATTTCAAGAAGGCTACCTCTGGTCCAAACATCTTCTGAGATTCCTTAACAGAATCTGAATCACATTTCTTTGAATGATCTCAGAAGAGGACAATCATTGACTTTTAAGAGTGGTTTGTTACCAGATTTTGTCTAGGTTCTTGACTATGCTGCAGAAATGAATTTCAAGAGCACGTTGGGTTAGTTAGGCCAGTAATTTATTAAGGTAGGGGGGGAAGAGAAATGGGAGAAAATAACAGATAATAAGTCCCAGGTAGAGAAGAAGGGGCTGAAGAGTGATAAAGAGGACTGATTTATAGACTACCATTTCCCATTATAGATTATAAATGCCCAGGTTTTACTTGTGTGTTGATCCATGTGGGGAGCCGGGCATGGTGAGAGCAGGACATGGAAGACAGAGAGGTTCAGCCTTTGCACTTGCTTTTTAAATGATTAATTACTCTGCCCCTTTGCTAATGGCTCAGGAGAAGTCCCAGTTGTTTGCTGTTTTAATTGATTACCCCATATATCAATCCCCCCGGGAGAGCCCAGTGATAATGTCCCTGCAGAATATCCGGGGCTTCTCTTGCCTTCCAGAGGAAATCTTGTTCCAGATGGGATTCTGCGAGGGTCTTCCAGCAGCCATCTTAGGGATATCGATATCCATGTGGACTTCTTGCCACGTTCCAGATCCATCTATTGATTCCCTGTTTTACTAGCCTGCTCCAGTTTGGTTTTTATAAATGAGACCCAGTACTTGATGGAGGCAGGAATTAGCAGGAATTCCACTGACAGTGCATGGCAATCCTCTCTCTGAAGCCCTTCTGAATCAAGATTTCTTAGCCCCATATGACAGGGACACCCCAGAAGACACCCCAGAAGTCTTTGTAATAGAAGAAGGGTGTGGTGTTGATGGTGATGATGACAATGATGTTAACCATCAGGTGTTCTGAGGACCTCCCCTGGGCGCTCCCACACCAATACTTCCAATTGGTAATCCCATTTTACCTGTGAGGAAACCAAGGACCACAAAGCTTAAATTACCGGCCTGATAATGATGGGTACTGTATTAGTTTCTGGAGATGCCGCAACAAAGGACCACAAACTGCATGGCTTTAAACAACAGAAATG
Source organism: Cabassous unicinctus (assembly GCA_029593785.1). Taxonomy (NCBI): domain Eukaryota; kingdom Metazoa; phylum Chordata; class Mammalia; order Cingulata; family Chlamyphoridae; genus Cabassous; species Cabassous unicinctus. The sequence goes on along the minus strand of JAQZBX010006136.1, from coordinate 25,296 downwards.
TATTTTCTTAGAGTTCTGGAAGCTAGAAGTCCAAAATCAACACATCAGCAGGGCCGAGCTGCTTCTGAAACTTGTAGGGGAGAATTCTTCCTTGTCTCTTCCAGCTTCTGATGGTTGCCTGAAAACCTTGGCTGCTCCATTGTCACATGGCATCTTCCTTGCGTGTGGTTCTATGTGTCCTCTCCTCTTCTTATAAAGACACCAGTTATTGGATTGAGGGCCCACCCTAATCCAGTGTGACCTCATCTTAACTAATTACATCTGCAAAGATGCTATTTTCAAATAAGGGCACCTTCTGAGGTTCCTGGTGGACATGAATTTTAGGAGGGCACTATTCAAACCAGTATAGGTACTGTTTTAAAACAGTTGCTAAGTGCTGTACAGGCATACCTTGTTTTATTGCATTTCACTTTATCTTGCTTCACAGATAGTGTATTTCTTTTTACAAATTGAAGGTTTGTTGCAACCCTGATTCAAATAAGTCTATCAGCACCATTTTTCCAATAGCATGTTCTCACTTCATGTCTCTGTGTCACATTTTAGTTAAAGTGTATACATTGATTTTTTAGATGCCATTGCACATTTAATAGACCACAGTATAGTGTAAACATAGCTTTTATATGCATTGGGAAGCCAAAAAAATTTGTTTGACTCGCTTTATTGCAATATTCACTTTGTTGCGATGATCTGGAATGAAACCTGCAATATTTATGCCTCTATTAAGTGACTTAAATGTAACATTTAATCTTCCAAGAAACTTATTGGAGATAAAAATATTATTATTACTATTATTATTATTGTTTCAGTTTTACAGACAAGGGTAATTGGAAAGGTTAAGCAACCCATTGAAAGCCACACAGCTAATAAACAACAAACCGAAATGGAACCCTGGTCTTTCTGGCTGTAAGTTCCATCTGCTTATCATCCTTCCCTAAATTCTTCCCAGTTCCTCGCTGGTTGGAGCCTGATCCTGGCTCTGGAGCACAGGTCTCTCTCTTCTTCCACAGTTCAGCCAGCCTCTTCTTTTCCAAGTAGTTGGAAGTTTCTTTTCTAGGAAGGCACTCATGCATAAGAAATGATTTTCCAAACCCTGTGGCGGTTCAACCCACAATTGGGACAAAACATTTCAACCCAGTCTTACTAAGAGATTTAAGGAGATTTTAGAAGTCATGACTTGGACACTCAGTTTAGAAATATTTTTAAAGTTTCCAAAGAAACATGACTAAATCCAATCCATCAAAGATTTTAATACCTCATTGTTTATCCACATTGCAAAAAAATGTGTTCACATATCTTGGTCATTTGTGAATGAATGAAACTTGTACTAAATCCACCCCCTCAGGGACTTCTGGGATAGAGCAATGTGCAAATCCTGCCTCAAGGAACATTCTGTGGTTTGCAAGCGCACTTGGGAAACAGCTGTCTTGTCTTCTATTTATTTTCTGTTCACCTCACAATGAGAAACTCTTTGTTTTCAGGGTTCTAACCTTGTGTATATCATTGGTAAAATTGCTAGCTAATGGCCTATTTATCAGAAAATATTATTTTAAATAGTCAATAGAATTGAAAAGACTCTTCATGTGTTCACCATTCTTTTGGTATCTTGGCAACCCAACTTTCAAGGGCTGGCCCAGATCTGCATTCTGACTCTGCCTTGCCCATTGCCTAAGTCAACTCTGGAGAGGTCTACCGTCTCCCCACGAAGTTTGGTGGACCAGCTGGGGAAAGGGTGTATGTCTCCCCTGGAGACTCACAAGATTCCAGGGAGCTGCATGGCGCCACATGCAGGATAAATATTCAATGACTTTAATCAAGTGTAAATGCATTTGAACAATTGTGCAGTGATACACCAGCTTCCTGGGCTTGTGGGGAACATGGGTCCACATGTAAGTGAATTTTCTGGGAAGAATGCTCATGTCATTATTAAGAATGTCTACTATAAATGAGTGACTGAGGGTCAAGTATAAAAGCTTTCTGGGAAGTCTTCATAAAGCTAGTTTGGCTACTCTGAAGTACCTCCTAGTTGGAGGGTGTTCCCAACACCCAGACCAGTTAGAAGTGCAGCACAGTGCTCATCTTGGCAGGACATCACAGGATTTTGCCTAGACACCCTCAGAAGACACTCGAAGGGGAAATCTTCTGGCAGCCATGTTGTTGGCATGGGCATGTCTTGCAAGTCATGGAGCTGAGAAACACAGCTCATCATGGGCTTTCATTTGACATCATAGCATGGCCCAGTACAGCAGCCTCCATACAGGTGTCCTACTGAACCACCTTCAGACAGCACTGCGAATCTGCTCATGCAATCACCAAGAGAAACTCACAGGTTCAGTAGGAATCTTGGCTCTATTAAGGTGTGATTCTGGTCAAATCATCAAGCCCTGTCTAAACTTCCAGTCTCCTTATCTGTAAAATGGAAATAGGAAAAACCCGCAAGGCACAGGCTATTGTGAAGATTAAGAAAGATAGCATACGGAAACAGATGTGGCTCAAGCAATTGGGCTCCCTTCTATCATATAGGAGGTCCAGGGTTCGATTCCCGGGGCCTCCTGGTGAAAGACAAGCTGGCCTGCATGGCGAGCTGGCCTGAGCGGAGTGCTGGCCCACATGGAGAGTTGGCACAGCAAAATGATGCAACAAAAAGAGACACAGAAGAGAGACAATAAGAAACACAGCAGACGAGGTTGCTGAGGTGGTGCAAGAGATTGAGCGCCTCTTTCCACTACGGAGGGTCCCAGAATTGGCTCCTGGTGCCACCTAAAGAGAAGACAAGCAGACACAGAGGAACACACAGAGAGCAGACAGTGAGTGCAAAACAACAAGGTGGGGGGTGGGGGAGAAATAAAGAAATAAATCTTAAAAAAAAAAAAAAAAAAAAAGATAACATATGCAAAGCCCTCCACCGGAAGAAGCACTTACTCTTACAGGCCATTTTGAAGGTCATGGAAAAGTGGGTGGTGCAGACATATCCAGAAATATCCTGTGTGTTTAAAGGACATGAATGGTGGTATGGAAGTTTGAGTTTTTTTTGGACCCCGGAAAATCCTGTTCTTAAAGCTAATGCATTCCTGTGCGTGTAAAACTATTGTAGGTGGGATCTTTTAAGTTTAATAATTAAAGCCTTAAGCATTTTAGGGCTTTTGAGTAGATTTTGTGATCCCAAGTAGATCTTAACCCTCTTGGTGGAGTCCTTTATAAACGGAGGAATAAAAAGCCACAGACACACGAAAAAAGCTGCAGAGACAGAGAGAAATCTCCATAAGTTGACAAACCTGGGAGAGAGAAAAGCTATAAACAGAGCAGCCCAAAGCTGAAGGTAACAAGTCCCGGAGGAGAGGGGAGAGACTAGCAGGCACTGCCCTGTGCCTGATAGCCCACAGATGCAGCACGGAGAGAAAGAATCTCTTGATAATTTTAATTTTAATCTTAATTTGAATATTTTTCTCAGTCTTGGAACTGTAAGCTTATAAATTCATAAATCCCATTGTAAAAGCCAACTCATTTCTGGTATATTGCATTGGAAGCCTTTAGCAAACTAAAACAGGGGGCAATAGCACAAACTAAAACAGGTGGTTTCCCACACCCAAAATGGCTTCAGTGACTCCTGGAGAGAAGAATTCATGCCCTTACCATTCCAAGAGACTGCTCTAGGGCCTGAACACAGACCACACAGACAGCTTGTTTGCCCATTACAAACCATTCTGGTTCATTTTAAGGTCATTTCACTTTATTAAGAATGTAGGACTGGAGCAGAGATGCCTGCCATGTGATTTCTCAGGCCCTTCTACAGGACAGGAAGCCGAGTCACAGCGCAAACTCAAAACAGCCAGATATGTGTCTCTGACTGCAGTCCAAGAACTGGCAGCACTGTACAGAAGCTTCCAAATGACCATTTCCAAGATTTTCAAGATTGTCAATAGTCCACTGAAGAGGAGTTTCATAAATCTCCTTTCCTGACCCCTCTGTGAGATTTTAGCACAGCTGCATAAATAATAGGGGATTTCTGAAATGTACATTTTTCTCCAACCATTCCCCTAAATAAGCAGAGCATATTAGGATTTTTTGGTTCTTGATTCCTTTTTTATTGTGATTTTAAATGTTTATTGCAGACAAGTTAGCGGATGCTGAGAAATACAAAAAAGAGTCTACGATTGACTGACTGCAACCACGACCTCCACAGGTGTATGACAATTGTCTTCATTTGCCAGGGCTGCTATAACCAATACCACAGACTGCCTTAAACAACAGGATTTATTGTGTTACAGTTGTGGAACCTAGAAGTCCAAAATCAAGGTCAGCAGGCCATGCCGTCTCCCAGAATCTGTAACATTTTAGCGGTGGCTTGTTGGCGATTCATAAGTCAATCTCTGCCTCTATCACATGGTCATCTCCCTCCCCATCTGATTCCTCCTACTGTGCCCCAAATCTCCTCTGCTTATAAGGACTCCAGTCATATTGGATTAAAGTCCTACCCTCATTCAGTTTGGGGACACCTTAACCAATAACATCTTCAAAGATCCTATTTACAAATTGATTCACATTCACAGGATCAGGGATTAGGACTCAAACTCATCTTTGGGTGGGGGGCAGGCAGGATTCATTCTATAGCAGCAGGTGCCTGAAGACTTCCCTTTGCATACCCTGTGGACTGTGGCTCCTCTGGCATCTACTTGCAGGATTCCTACACACAGAGATTCTGCTCTGGCTTCATGGGGGGAGGAGGTGCCTGCTCCAGGCCCTTGCTTGGGGATGGGTAAGGATAGAAGGATAACCCTCCTGCTGAGTTGTGTGGGCTGCTCTGCACTTTCCCCCAAGGCCCAGCTAGCCAAGGAATCCCACGTATCAAGTGCCATGACACCAGGGGCAGGGGTGCAGAGCCTTGATGAAGGCCAAAGGACCTGTGCAGCACTTTCTTGAAGACTCACCTCTCCAAACAACTGAGGAAACGACACAATCACGATCAAGATGCTTCCTGAGCAGGTGGAGGCCAAGATCCATCACAACCAAGGTGTAGGGAGCACTTAGGAACCCTGTTTCTGCCTCCAGGCTGGGGGTGCCCCAGGACACTGGGCGTGAGTGCTAAGTCCTTTTTTCTATTATATATGCAAAATTGTTATTTTTCTTTTTACAAACTTTATGTGCAGTTTTGCATCCTTTTTTAGGGTCATGGCTTTATTTTTATACTTTATGTTCTAAGTTTTCTATAATAAGCATATATTTATTTTTTTTAATTGACCTTATTTTTTCTTTTTTGATGTACAGTTCTATGAGTTTCCCCCCTGCCCCCACTTGCTGTCTGTGTCCATTCGCTGGGTGATCTTCTGTGTCTGTTTCTTGCCTTCTTTTCTCATTTTTCTCCTCCAGGCTTCACCAAGATTCGATCCTAGGGACCTCCAATCTGGGAGAGAAGCACCCTGTCACTTGTGCCACCTCCGTTCCTGGTTTCTGGCATGTCTCACCTTGGCTCCCCACTGTGTCTCTCTTCTGTTGCATCATCATTTTGCTGTGTGGCTCACTGCACAAGGGTCCGGCTCACCTGCTTGCCTTTTTTATTTTATTTTATTTTACCAGGAGGTCCCAGGGATCGAACCCGGGTCCTTCCATATGGTAGACAGATGCCCAACCACTTGAGCCACACCTGCTTCCCCATACATTGACTTTGTAATTAGAAAAGCTCATATAATTAATAAAAGAGGAAATAGATAAGTCACTGAGACTATCAGACTGAGTGTGTAGCAACCTAAGTGAGTGGGCAGCGGGTGGCAGAAGGGGTCAGCAAGAGAGACAAGTGGGTAACATGAAAGGTGAGTGGTTAGTACAGGGACCATGGGGTATCAGTAAGGCTTATTTTTAGAATCACTACAGCAAATATCCTTCATGTTGCTTTATTTTTTTTTTTTAAGAACTGCATGCTTTATCTTAATTTTTTTTTTCTTTTACTGATTCCTTCAAGGTTATGAAACTAATAATGTCAGCACAGCAGGTTATTAATTACTTACAGTGTCCTACGTGGTCAGTCGTCCTTGTCAACCAAGCTGAGCATACCCTGAAAGAAAACGATTACAGAAAACTATTGCTGAGAACTGAGTTCCTTATATGTTTTTGAAATGCCTTTCCTTAGGAAAAGGGGCCAGCTAACATCACTTAATTTTGTTCAGGCATGTAAGTAGCACCTCCCACTTGAAGATGTTCCCAACCAGAAAGTTACTCAGCCGAGTGGTGGGTTGCCCTATAGATTTCTGGAAACTTTTCTCCATCTCTGTAGTGTGTCAGTCCTCCTAGTGCACAGCCAGCTACTGCCATAGCTCCCTGCTGCTCACACAGGCATGAACTTCCTGTGTTGCTGTTGATGTAGGAGCAGAGAGACTTTGGACCACATTGATAGATATGTGCCCTTCTGACAGCAACGTGCAGTTTCTATTGTTTTCACTTAGTTATCCTCACATAAATTCTTTAGAACAGTGATTCCTAGGCTTTTTTAAAAAATCACTCCTTTGAAAACTTGATGAAAATCATGAACCCTCTTCCTGAGTTAAAAAAAAATGCAAATTAGGCATACACATGCAGGATTTTGCATACAATTTCAGGGAACTCAGGGATCCTGAGAAGCATATGTCAGGAATTTGTGGTCTGGAGTGAAACATTCTTCAGGATAGTCCTCAGGAACTCCCAGGGGCTACAGTAGCTGACTAGCCCAGAGTTGTTCTCCCCATCTCTCACTCTCATTCATGGAAGACTTCCGCTCAAGGTTCACAGTCTTCCTTTCCATTACTTTTGCTTTCATTCCAGGTGAATTGAGTGGCATCAACGTGGTTGATCCATCTGACACTTCAGCGATCAATCCTGTCTTCTCTATAGACTGTCCCCTCTCCTTCTCTCCACCCACTCACTCCCACGGTCCACAGCCTGCACCTCTCCATCACTCCGAGGGACACCTAATGCATAAAGTCCCTATTTTCTAACCCCAGCCTCTGTACTTCAACCCTCTTTTTCCTTCCCATACATCTATTCATTTTTTATAACAGCTTTATTGTGATATAGTTTACATATCGTAAAAGTCACCCCTTTAGAAGCTACAAATCAGTGGTTTCTAGTATTTTCACAGAGTTCTGCCACCATCGCCACTATCTAATATTAGAAAATGTTGAAAATGTGAATAGAAACCCCATACACATTTGCAGTTACTCTCCATTCTTCTCTCCCCCCAGGCCTAGAAAATTACTAATCTACTTTCTGTTTCTATAGATTTATCTATTCTAAGCATGTAATATATATGGAATCATTCAATATGTTGTCTTTTGTGACTGATTTCTTTCACTCGGCATGTTCTCAAGGTTCACCCGTGTTGTAGCATGTATCAGGACTGCATTCCTTTCTCTGGCTGGATAATATTTCATTGTAGGGCTCAACTACATTTTCCCAATCTATTCATCAGTCGATGGACACTTGGATGGTATCCACTTTCTGCTATAATGAATAATGCTGCTACGAACATTTGTGTAAAAGTTTTTATGTGGAGATATGTTTTAATTTCTGGGAGTTTCTTTATTGTATTTAAGTACTTTGCCATATTTACACAACCATTCTTCAACTGCATTTAACCATTCTCCCAGTATTGCACATTTAGATTCTTCCCAGAAATGAGGGAGCTGGACAAGTTCATCTCTAATGTCTACTCCAGGTCCATAGGCCCATCCAGGTTTTGGGAGCTGATGATTCCCCCATGTCCTGCCGGTCACTCTGCAAACCCTCCTTCCCATCCCAGGCATGCTCACCTCCTACCTCATTGAGCAGCCCACCGGACGAAAGCAGGTGCTTATTATTTATAGAGGTGGCAAGGGTGACTGGTATTGTGTTTGCACTGAAACACAGGTGCTCAATGCTTTTGACAAGTTAGGATGTGACCTGGAGATAAAAGTTCCTTCCTACAACTTCGTGTTCTGCCATCCATCAGAGTCTCTCATATCATTAGTCTCGCAGGACCAGCCTTTGCTGTGAACCAAATAATGAGGTAGTGATTGAGGGTGACAAACTACATAATTATTGTCATAATTCTCCTAGACTAAACCTGCACATATAATCACATCAGATAAGAATGGCACACCAGCCATTTCATACATAAAAGAGAACTGGAAAAAAAAAAAAAAGCAATCTTCAATATGTTTTAAAACTTAGTCTAGAAAAATGAAATAATAACATGAAATTCTCTGCCATTCTTATGTAGCCATTTCTATTTTTTTTTAAAGATTTATTTATTTATTTCTCCCCACCCCTCATTGTTTTTGTGCTCACTGTCTGCTCTCTGTGTGTTCTTCTGTGTCTGCTTGTCTTCTCTTTAGGCAGCACCGGGATCTGCTCCCAGGACCTTCCGGACTGGGAGAGAGGTGCTCAATCTCTTGTGCCACCTCAGCTCCCTGGTCTACTGCGTCTCTTATTGTCTCTTCTCTGTTTATCTTTTTTGTTGTACCATCTTGCTGCGTCAGCTCTTCCACGTGGACCAGCTCTCCTGCGCCAGCCAGCACTCCTGCAAGAGCCAGCTCCTTTCACCAGGAGGCCCCAGGAATCGAACCCTGGACCTCCTATATGGTAGACAGGAGCCCAATTGCTTGAGCCACATCTGCTTCCCGCATTTCTATTTCCAAAGCCCTTTCTAATTAGATGTTAGTGACCTAAAACCTATCTGGAAATGTGAGTCCTACATGAACAATTCAAATCCCAAAGTGCCTCTGACATAGGACAGCTGTGATTTGTTTTCCACCTCTGCCATTCACCAGCCTCTTCCAGTTATGTTGTGCCAGATCTCCATGTAGCCATCATGAACTGTGCCCTACCATAGGTTTTATAAAAGTATTATATACTTTCACATGGAAACTGAAAATCAGAGAAAATATATATTATTGAAAGCTGAAAAAATATATAAGAAAATAAAAATCACCAATACCCCTAATCTCTTAACAAATGTATTGTTTATATTGTATTATATTGTTTCTATTCTAGTATACATATATATGACTTGTATGAAGCATGACTTCTGTTTCAAAAGTAAAGCATTTTTATGTAGCTGATTCTTTAAAACAATAAAATCAGAAATGAGAACATAAAACCTACTGCAATTCCAACTCAGACACGACTACTGCTGAAACTTCTTCTAGAAGTTTCCCCAGGGTGGTTTGGATATACATACACACTATTATTGACAAAAGATGGGAGTGCTCTTTTTTGTAATCTATTTCTTCACTTACTCTATCATAAACAATTTCTCCTTTTATTAATTATTCTTCTATGACATACTTCATAATAGCAGTATACAAGTCCATCATATGAGTTACTATAATTAAATTAATCCATGCCATAGGGTTGGGCATTTAAGCTGTTTCTAAGTTTTTGCCATGATGAATAATGTTATCACGATTATTCTTTAGATGGCTCTTTGCACACATTCATAGTTATTTTTAACTTAAATTCTTAGACATGTAATCACTGAGTCAAAAGTATATGTGTTTTCAAACCCAAGCATGCAGACACACATGCCCCTAGTTAACTCATTATTGTAATTAAGTTGTACCCACACTTTTGTACCCTATTGATTTTACTTAATAGATTCATTGCATTTTTTCATTCTGTAACATAAGTCTTCAAAACCATCATTTTTACTGACCAAATAATCCATGAAGTCATAATTTCTTTACCAACTCCATCACATGAAAAATAGTTACTAAATTAGCAGTCATCTAATCAATGACATTAAGACATGAAATACCTATTTAAACCTAACCATGAAATTGAACTATCATAATTCTTAGATGATATAGAACATGTGAAAGTCAAAAATAATCTACTGATAACCTATTAAAATAATAAGTGAATTTAGCAAAGTCACTGGATACAAGGCTAATAGTCAATAATCAATCACATCTCTACGTATTAGTAACAAACAGTTACAAAATGAGATTTTAATAATACCACTTATAAAAGTGTCAGGAAACATCAAATACCTGGGAATAAATTTGCCAAAGGATGTGTAAGACTATTATGCAATTAACTATAAAACATGACTAAAAGAAATAAAAGATCACAAATAAATACAAGCAATACCATGTTTGGGAATGGAAGTCATGAAATTAAGAGTGATGTCTCGATTCAGTGCAATTGCAATCAAATTTCCAGCAGGTGTTTTGGAGAAATTGACAAATTGATTCTAACGTTAATATAAAATGCTTAGAGCCAATAATAGCAAAGACAATCTTGAAGAAGAACGAAGTTGAAGACTTACATGACAGATATCAAGACTTATTATAAAACTATAGGAATTAAAAGAGTATGGCATATGCAGAAGGAGAAGCAGATACATGAACAAAAAGGACCTGAGTGTCAAGGAACAGCCATACCCATCTGGTGGTTGTGATTTATGAGAAACATATCCACTGTAATACATGGGGCAAAAATAGTCTTTTCAATAACTAGTGCTCTATCAGTTGATTAGACATGAAAAATATGAATCTTGCTTCATGTTTTGCTGCACACACAAAACTCAATTTATAGTAGAACAAAGACCTAAATATAAGAAGTAAAACAATAAACTTTTAGAAGGTAACAAAAGCAAGCATTTTCCTGGCCTTCAAGTAGGCAGAGATTTCTTAAACAGGAAGGTACTATTTATAAAATAAAAGATTGATAAATTAGACTCTACTAAATCTAAGAACTTCTCTCCATCAAAAGTCACTGTAAGAACTATAGAATGGGAAAATATGTTCTCAATATATAACCCTGTGCCAGATTGACTTATGACCCTAATTTAGACATGTCCTGAATTTTAATCCAATGTCCTATGGGTGTGAACCCATAGGAAATAGGATCTCTTGAAGAGGATATTTTTAGTTAAGGTGTGGCCCAACTGAATGAAGGTAGGTCTTAATATCGATTAAAGGGAACCCGGAAGTCACAGAAGCCATAAAAGAGAGGACAGCAAGCGAAAGGGGGCAGAAATACAAGCAAAGGAACCCCAAGGATAGAGGCAAGCCAGCAACAGAACTCTACCAACCTCTCGAGGAATCATGTCTCTGAAAATGTGACAATAAATTTTCATTGTTTAAGCCAACTCATTGTATGGTATTTGTGATGGCAGCTCAGGCAAAGTAGGACAATACCCAACAAAGTAACCAGACACACACACACACACAGAAGCTGTGGGGGAATTCTGATTCTAAGATGAGGAGAGATGGCCAAACTCAGAAGGAACAGGCCATCCCTCAAAGGTCCACTCTGGTGATAATGTCAGACTCATTAGGAGATAGTTTTCCTTCTCAGTGAAACAATAAACCCACCTTAAGATGACATCTTGGTATTTTATTTGTTCATTGAGTTACTCTTTAGTAGAAAATCTTATTATTAAGGAAAATATTTGAAACCACAATTGATGAATAAGTTTACTCTGGAAAACCCCAAACTAATCCCCAACACTGTTTTCAATGGATCTGTAAAGAGAAGACAATGTGCCCAAACATATTCTAGTTATGGATTTCCTAAAAAGGACTCTAGGGCATTCTTTAGTGTTCACAGAGTAAAGATACTGGGATAATATTAAAAACCAATGTAAATCAGATTCCAACCTTCATTGCATGAATATTTCACAGGCCACTGGGTAGATCCCTATTACGAAATTAAAGCAGCTTTACAACAATCCTTCTAAAGCAGTTCTCCTGCCTTCAGGCAACAGGAGACATACATAGGAAGCATAAATCTCCAATCCTGAAAGCAGCAGAGACATGTGAACCAAAAAATGTTAACTTTTATAGAGGATAACATGAGAAAGTACTCCTTGAAGAATTGTCATATATAGACCCCTGAGTCCACAAAAGATGAGCTTCATACAACAAATACAGAGAACACAGCATCCTGCCCATCATTTGAAAGAAAAAGACATTTTTCCCACAGAAACTGGAAGGAAGAAATGCCCAAGCAAATTTGGAAGTTCAATAGAATAGCCATTTCTGACAATGACTGATAGTTATCAGTTAATATTATTTTTATTGATCATATTTTATATTTTATTCTATTCTATTTCATAATTCTATTTTATTTCTCCACTGATGTTAAATTTTGATATCTCTTTTTTTTATTGGACCACAATAATGGACCAATATTAACTTTCAGACATTCATCCACAATTACACTTACACAGACAGAAAAGAACAGAATTGTGAACATCAAAATTGGTGAAACACCTGAATTTTTTAAAAAATAATGTAATAAAAATGAGAATAAAAACACTCAGACCCAAGTATACAAAAAACGAAACCTTGACAATTTGCAAGGGAGTAAAGGAATGGCTAATTAACCAACATATACTTAACCTCACTAATAAAGAAATAATTGTCAAAGTATGCATTTTGGCATACCATTTTTCACCAATTAAAAAACATCATTTTCCATGTGAATAGCCAATGTGATAGTATATGCTTCATGGACCATGGACTAATACTGCAGCATAGTATCTACCTACATTGGACTGGAACTTCCCCATCAGTACAGAAATAGGCTCAAATTAACTTGTCTTGAAAATAAAAAAGGGAATGCCCTCACTTCACTGCACAAACTTCTACTGCTAATACCACAATTTTCCTTACTTGCCTGAAATGCAGAGCCCCTTGAACAGATCTTCTGCTCTTCCTGGTTACATATTATCCCTCAAATTCCACATTCTAATTAGGCTTCCATTCTCCTTGATTGCTAACAAAATGACCCCTGCACTGCTGAATTCAATGGAAACTTTATTTTAAAAACGTCATAAATATATAATGCATTCAAAAGCAAGCAGGAAAACAAGCAAGTTTTTCTCCCAGTCCTGGGCTAGACTGTAATTAGCACTCAGATGACCTCCAGGTGGAGGATACCTTCCTCTCTGAGATATTTTGTTTGATATCTTGGTAGCTCCTGTTAAGAAAACCATGAACCAAATATAGGCACACTTCAACGATATTGCAGGTTCAGTTCCAGAGCAACACAATAAAGCAAATATCACAATAAAGAGAGATACAGGAATTTTTTAGTTTCCCAGTACATATAAAAGTTATGTTTATACTGTACCAAAGTTTATTAAGTGTGTCATGTCTAAAAAATAATGTGCATCCCTTAATTAAAAATATGTTATTGGTAAAAAATGCTAACCATCATCTGTGCCTTCAGCAATTGTAATCTTTTTGCTGGTGGAGGGTCTTGCCTCGATGTTGATGGCTACTGACTGATCAGGGTGGTGAGTGCTGAAAGTTGGGGTGGCTGTGGCAATTTCTCAAAATAAGACAACAGTGGAGTTTTCCACATTGGTTGACTTTTCCTTTAACAAAAGATTTCGCTGGAGCATGTGATGCTGTTTGATAGCATTTTACTCACAGTAGAACTTCTTCCCAAACTGGACTCAATCCTCGCAAACCCTGCCCCTGCTTTATCAACTAAGTTTATATAATATTTTAAATTATTTTCTGTCATTTCAACAATGTTCACAGCATCTTCAGTAGGAGTAGATTCCATCTCAAGAAACCATTTTCTTTGCTCATCCACAAGAAGCAACTCCTATCTGCTTAAGTTTTATCATGAGATTGCAGCACTTCCGTCGCATCTTCAGGCTCCACTTCTAATTCTGGTTCTCTTGCTATTTCCACATCTGCAGTTACTTCCTCCACTGAAGTCTTGAACCCCTCAAAGTCACTCATGAGAGTTGGAATCAACTTCTTCTAGACTCTTGTGAATGCTGGCATTTTGTCCTCCCAGAAATCATAAATGTTCTTGATGGCATCTAGAATGCTGTATCCTTTTTAGAAGGTTTTCAATTTACATTGCCCAGATCCATCAGAAGAATCACAGAACTTGCTGCTTCACCTTGTATTTATATGCTAGCACTTGCTGCTTGACCTGCACTTTTATCTTATGAAGATGGCTTCTTTCCTTAAACCTCATGAATCAACCTCTACTGGCATCAAACTCTTCTTCTGAAGCTTTTGCACCTGTCTCAGCCTTCAAAGTATTGGAGAGAGCTAGAGCCTTGATCTGGATTAAGCTTTGGCTCAAGGGAGTGATGTGGCTGGTTTGATCTTCTATCTAGACCACTAAAAACTTCTCCATATCTTCAATAAGGTTGTTTTGCTTTCCTATCATTCATGTGTTCAATGGAGTAGCCCTTTTCATTTCCCTTAAGAACTTTTCGTTTGGATTCACAACTTGGCTAATTGCTTGGCAGAAGAAGCCTAGTTTTCTGCTTATCTCGGCTTTTAAGTTGCCTTCCTAACTAAGTTTATTTCTAGCTTTTGATTTAAAGTGAGAGGTGTGCGACTCTTCCTTTCACTTGAATACTGAGAGGCCATTGTAGGATTATTAGTTGGCCTAATTTCAATATTGTTTTGTCTCAGGAAATATTATTGTGTCCCTGGGGAGAGAGAGATGTGGGAACAGCCAGTCCATGGAGGAGTCAGAACACACGCGTTTATCTTATAAGTTCACCATCTTAGATGGGTGCAGTTCATTGTGCCCCCAAATAATTACGGTAGTAAATATCAAAGATCACTGATCACAGATCACATAACAAAATAACAATAATGAAAATGTTTGAAATATTGTGAGAATTACTAAATTCTCACAAGGCGTGAAGTAACACATGCTGTTGGAAAAATGGTGCTGATAGACTGGCTTGATGCAGGGTTGACACAAAGCTTAAATTTGTAAAAAAATAAAAAAATAAAAAAATACAGTATCTGTGAAGTATAATAAAGTGAAGCACAATAAAATGAGATATGCCTGTAATTGCTTTAAAGCACCTCTAGTTTCATTATATTAAAAAAATCATAATTGTTTTACTTGGGAAAAAATGATGTTAGAAATTGCATAAAAAGAGAGGATTGCAAATAATAACATTTAAAATAATTCCATTTGTTAAAAATATGGGAAGTAGCTGTGGTTCAATTGGTTGGGCTCCCGTTTACCATATGGGAGGTCCCAGGTTCGATCCCCAGGGCCTCCTGATGAAGGAGCCCACGTGGCACAGAAAGCTGGCACAACAAAGGGAGACGAGCAGACACAGAAAACGCACAGCAAATGGACACAGCAAACACAAGCAGCAAGGGGGGGATAAATTTAAAAATTAATTAATTAATTTAAAAAAAAGCTCTTAAAAAAAAAATGCTTAAGCAATGCCTTGCAAAGGAGGACAGGCCCTTGATATTGATGGTTGTACTTATGAACCTTTCCTTGTGAAATTTAAACTTAGCCTAGTATTGTATATTGCTTAAGAGTTACCTCCTGAAAGCCTCCTCGTTGCTTAAATGTTGCCTCTCTGTTAGCCAAACTCAGCATATGAATAAATGTACTACCTTCCCCGTGGCATGGACTTGACTGCTGGGGGATGAGCTTCCCTGGCACTGAGGGATTATTACCAAGCCCCAACTAATGATGCATTTGGAAAAAGACCTTGACCAAAAGGAGGAAATATTAAATACAAATGAGTTTTTATGGCTAAGAGATTCCAAAGTGAGGAAGGTCAGGAGGTTGTTCCAGAGGTTACACATATGCAAGTCTCAGCAGGATCTCATTGACTGTCACAGTAAGTAGTGCCTCAAACATCAGGGCTCCTGAGGGTTCTAGAGACATCCGGACACTATAGGTAGGGCAGACAATCTCAAGAATTTGGCACCCTGTCAGTGAGCTTTACTTTGGAATATATGCTCCCCAATGTAAGAGAGTTAGACTCATTTACAATTTCCCTACACATGACTCTTCTGCCCCTTTTATTTGAGCCTATAATTAGCACTATGCTTGTTAAATATATGTCCCAGAGACTTAAATCTTCAGTCTGTTCATTTGTCAGTTGAGCCCTGAATCTCAGCAAGAGTTGTAACACCTACTTTACAGTTCTTCAGACTCACCCAGGACAACTAACAAAAGGATGATGATGGACAACATCCATCCCAAAAAACAGAGAGTATCTACAATGGCAAGCAAGACAGTTCTATCCATTTGCCTCATGGGATCTAAGCCCCTTCTCAATCAGAAACAGAGTGGGCATCACCATCCCAAAATCCTCTAGATTGAGGAATGAACAAACATGAAGGGGGAATGCAACTATGGACTAAAGTAGACTTATTATTTTAGCAATGGAAGAGCTTGTATCATTGACATAAAGGCAGTAGCCACCAGAGGTTCTGAGGGGAAGGAGAGGGAAGGATAGCTGTAACATGAGGTACTTTGGGGATATTGGAATTGTCCTGCACAACATTACAATGATGGATACCGGCCATTATACATTTTGTCAAAACCTATAAAATTGTGCAATGCAAAGTATATACTATAATGTAAACTACAGACCATGGTTAGCAGCAATGCTTCAATATGTGTTCATCAATTGTAACAAATGTACCAGACTAATGAAGGATGTTGTTAATGGAGGACACTGTGGGAGGGGGAGGGGATAGGCTATATGGGAATCCCCTATATTGTTTATGTAACATTTATGTAATCTAAAGCTTCTTTTAAAATAAAAATAATTAATGCAAAAAAAAAATATGCCTAAGATGTAAAAAAGAAAAAGTAGGGATGGATATGCACCAAAACATTAGTGAAAAGCTATGTCCAGCATAATTAAAAACAACAATTAACCAAGCAAATAAAAAATTTCCTGACTTTTCCCTCAAGAACAGTCTCACAATCACTTGAAAGGTGGTGGCCCTGTGCTGTAGACAAGGCTGAGGAAAGTGGGTCAAAGGGGCAGGTGCTGATTAATTTGTCATAAGAGACTCCATTATTTAGGAGAAATAAGGCAGAGTGACAAAATAATCCAAAACCACAGAAAATCCATGAATGCTTTACAGTTTGCCCTGGTGTGTATAATATCATATTATAAAGCTTAATTTATTTTTGGAATGGATAGTATATTCTAATGGTTCAAAATTCAAATGTAAAAAATAGTATATAGAGAAAAGTCTTTTGCCACACCTGCCCTCAGCAGCAATATTCTTCTCCCAAAGGTTGTGTTGTGCATCCACTCAGTGCCAGTGTGTATATGTACATGCATATGTACCTGTATGTGTCATGTAATGTACACATGTGTGTATATGCCAGGGTATATTTATGTTATGCATGTGTATGTGTACATAAAGGTGTATATACAAATGTATGTATGTTCTAAGTATAGTGAGGAACTGTGTAAAATGACAGCATCCCTCCAAACTGAAAGGGTTATATCAGATGAATAAAAGACTAGGACAAGTCCAGCTTGGCAAGAAGGTGAGCATTTATTAGGGGGCTTAGGTGGGGCCTCATCCTCGGTCGTGAGGAGAGATGTGCTTTGTCCTCAGCAGTGGGAGGAGAGACATTCCAAGTCTGGTTGTGGCCTAAATCCACCTCCTCAGTAGTGGGAGGAGAGCTTGGCACTTCTCTTCTGAGGCTTGATGTTCACATTCACTGTAAAGGTCTTTTATAGCACATGTCTATTTGCAAATGGGGAGGGCATGTAAAGGGGAGCATGTTTCCCACAGAATGCAGTGTTTAGGAACAGGCATCTGCAATGTTTCTCAGCAGGTCAGATACTACATTTTCACAGTAACTACATAAAACATCTATTGATATGAGGGTAGTCAGGCAGTTCACAGAACAGATCATCGTTAGAGTTTCTGGGAGAGAAGTCAAAGCATTTATGATACAAGAATGATTTATCAGTCATAAGCTCACAGTTATTTATCAAGCTTCCTTTTTAAGTATTTAGGAATGGAATGCTGCTGTGACTAGAAGAGGAAAGAACTGGAAGGGTTGGGGGAAGTGGCAAAGTCATATATGCTACAGTATGTGTGTGTATCTATTTATGCAGTTTTGTCCATCTCTTCCCATCTCCAACCTACTTTATACAAATTATTTTATACTTTACAAGCACTAATTTTTAAATTAATATACCCTCAATATTGTTCCTTAAGAGTAAGCAAAGAAGTTCTTCATTTTTTTTTAAGGCCAAATAGTATTCCATTGATTTTGTATACAATACCTAACTAATGACTATTCCATTGGTTCAATTGAATACCACACCACAACGTATGACCTAGACTTAACTCATTTCACACACACACACATATATATATTTGTATGTAGTCAGTTTTATTGATTATGGTTCTGGATTCTTTGGTCACACTTTAAAGTCAAATTATGTTTACAAAAATTTTCCCTTGGTTTCTTCTACTATTTTAAAAAATATTGAAATCTTTGAACCCCATGAAATTTTAGTATAACCTGAGAGATAGATTCAATTTTATTTTTTCCAGGTGGCCCCCTATTTGTGTAAAAGCATTATTGAGAAATCCATCTTTTTTCATCTAAGAAATGTCAGTTCTATGATACAGTTAATTACCACAAGACCATTGAGCTATCTCTGGACATACTATTCTGTGGCACTGATCAAGCTATTTGTGCACCAATACCACTCCATTTTAATCATTGTAAATTCCTAATATTTTTTAACATCTACTGAGGCTAGTTCCTGGTCATTACTTTTATTTTTCATATACTTTCTGCTTATTCTGTCATATTTTTTTTCTGTATTATTTTGTCTAGTTTTAAAGATAATCCTTGTTTAGTTTCCCAACTGCTAAAACAAATACCATACAATAGGTTAACTTAAACAATGGGAATTTGTTGGATCACAGTTTTGAGGCTAGAAGTCCAAAATCAAGGTATCAGCAAGATGATCTTTTCTCCCCCCAAACTGTGGCATTCTAGAGCTGGCTAGCGGCAATCCTTCATCTTTGACTTTTCCATCACATGCCAATGCACATGACAGCACCTCTCCTTTCTCTTCCAGTTACTTTGACTTCCAGCTTTTGTTTGCTCTCTGTAGCTTCTCTTTCCATAGGCTTCTCTATAAGGACTTCAGTAATTGGATCAAAACCCATCCTGATTCAGTTGGGCCACACCTTAACTGTGGTTCCCACCCACAGGAAAAGATTAAGATTAAGATGCTTTTCTGGGGTACATAACTCCAAGCCATCTGAGTTTTTGTGATACTTTTATTGGATTCTAAATAATGTTGGAGTTCAACTTACAGGCAGAATTGACATCTCTGCAATTTTGGGTCTTCCAGCCAAGACTTTCCACTTGTTCAAGTCTTTTTCTTTTAAATAATCTTCAGAAGAATTTTACCATTTTTCACAGAGATTTTCCATATTTTTGGTATGCATTATTTTTGTCTATATTTCAGATATTTTTCTTCCATTTAGTTCTTTCCAATCAATTTTTGCTTTTATATATAAAAGTTGTGTAATTCTGTATATAAATTTTGTACAAACCACCTTGTTGAATTCTCTTATTGTTTGTAACAATTTTTCAAGGAATGCTATGAAATCCAATATATAGTGAATTAGCACATAAGATATAATTTGTATAATATATAAAACTTATCAGGATTTTATTCCACTTTTCTGATTTTTATACTTCTAATTTCTTACTAGTATTTCTAATTGTATTGACTGGTATTTCCAGAAAAAAAGCTAAATAATAATGATGAGGAGAGCATGTCCCAATTAAAAAGATGCTGCTACTTTGAGGCTGAGATAGGTATATTTTAGTTTATTAATATAGTATACCTATATTCCTATTTTATTAAGCAATTCCTATCATGAATGGATATTGGATTTTACTGAATGCCTTTCAGCATCCATGGAAATAGGTGCATGCTTTTTCAACTTAGCTTTATTAACATAGTAACCACATTAATAATTTCCTAACATTGAGTCACTATTATATTTCTGGAATAAAACCCTCTTGGTTTTATTAATTTAATATAATTTAATAAAAACAAACATCTAAAACTAAATTAAATAAAAATGAAATGGGGGAAATAGAGGGGACAAATAGAAAACAAATAGCAAAATGACAGATTTAAATCTCACCATATCAATACCCAATTATGCATTGCCTATACAAAACACACATTAAATGTAAGGACATAAATAAATTAAAAGTAAATGGATGAAGAAAGATATGCCATGCTGACACTAATAAAATGAAGCTGGAACAACTGTATTAATATATGACAAAGTAGATTTTGAACAAAGGAAATTACCATGGATAAAGGAGAGTTCATAATGACAAAGGAATCAATTCATCATGAGGGCATAACAATCTGAAATATCATCTAACAGAAGAAAATCAAAATAATTGATGCAAAAACTGATATAATTGCAAGAGAAACAGGCAAATCCATTGTTGTGGTCATAGAATTCAGTAATGCTTTCTCAATAATTGATAGTGCAAGTAGATAAAAATCAGTAAGGTTATAGAATATTTAAATAACACTATAACCTAATTTGACTTAATTGATATTTATAGAGAACTCCATTTAAAAAGAGAAGAATATATATATTCAATTGTATAAATTATAATAATAAGACAAGTCAAATACCAGACCATAAAACACATCTCAAAAATTCACAATATTTCAAATCATAAAAAGTTTGTGCTCTACCTACAATGGTATTAAATTTGAAATCAATGACAAAAAAGATCAATGGAAAATTACCAAAACACATAGACTCTAAACAACACACTTCTAAATAAGCCATCAGTCAATGAATAAACCAAAAGGGAAATTAGACAGTGTTTTGAACTGAATGAAAATAAAAACATATCAAAATTTGTGAGATGTCACTAAAGCAGTTAGGGGGAAATTTGGAGCACTAAACATCTATATTAGAAAATAAAGATTTCAGGTCAAAAATCTGAGATTCCACCTTAAGAGTAGAAGAAGATCAAGTTAAACCCAAAGTAAGTAGAAGAAAGGAAATAATAAAAGTCAGAGTTAAAAGCAATGAAATAGAAAGAAGAAAAACAATAAAAACAATCAACAAAACCAAAAGCTATTTATTTTTAAAAGATTAATAAAATTGATTAACATCTAGCCAGATTAATCAAGGAAAAAGTCTCAAATTGCCATAAATATGAAAGAAAAGTGACATGATATAATCAAAAGATAATAACAGGACAATAAGGAAATATCATGGACAATTTTATGCCAAATAATTTGAAAACTTAGATGAGCATAATTTTTGAAAGACACAAACTTCCAAAGCTCATTCAAGATGAAATAGATAGCCTATAGAGTCCCAAATTAAAGAAATTGAATATGTAACATAAAATCATCTTACAAAAAACTTCCACTCCCAGTTAGCTTCATTGGTGAATTCTATCAAACATTTAAGTAAGAAATAATCCCAATTCAATAAAACTTCTTCTAGAAAATAAAGGAGAGAATTCTTCCCAACTTGTTCTTAGGTCAGCATTTCCTTACAAAAAACCAGACAATGATATTAAAGAAAAGAAGCTACAGACCAATATCCCTCATGGAAATAGATTCAAATGGTCTAAACAAAGTTTTAGCAAATCTATTTGAAAAAATGTCTGAAGGAAAAGATGTCATAACCAAGGAATATATGGAATTCACCATATTAACAACAACAACAAAATCCCAAAAGACAGAAAAATGCACATGATAAAACTCAATATCTATTCCAGATAAAAGCCCTCATCAAACAAAGACTAGAAGGTTATCTACTAATAACCCATAGATAACATCATATTTAATTGTAAAAGATTAAATGCCTTCCCCCTAAGATCAGACACAACATGCTACTCTTCAACATTGTACTGGAGGTTCCAGCCAGTGCAATCAGACAAGAAAAAGAAATTAAAGATGTCTATATTGGAAAGAAAGAAGTAAAACAGTCTCTTTTTGCAGATGACATGATTATCTATGTAGAAATCTGATGGAATCCTCAAAAAAAAGGTAATAGAACTAACAAATGAGTTTAGCAAAGTTGCAGGATACAAGCTCAATATACAGAAACCAAACATATTTCTATGTACTAGCAACAAATAATTTGATATTGAAATTTATTTAAAGTTTGCATAAAAATATGACATAAGAGATTAATCTAACAAAAGAAGTAAAAGATCTGGACACTGAAAACTAAAAAATTAAAGGGAAAAATTAAAGACAAATGAAGAGATACACTATGCTTGTGGGTTGGAAGACTTAATATTGTTAAGATGTCAATTCTCTACAAGTTTATCTATAGCTTCAACACAATCCAAATCAAATTTCAGCAAGCTTTTTTATAGAATTTGATAACTGAATCTAAAATTCATAAAGAATTGCAAAGTACCTACAACAGCTATGATGGTTTGAAGCTGGGTGGACCCCAGAAGATCATGTCCTTACATCTAATCCATCCCTGTGCATGTGAACCTATTGTAGGTGGGATCTTTTGATTAAATTACTTCAGTTAAGGGTCTTTGATTAGATTGCATGACCCAGGGTGGGTCTTAATCCTATTGCTAGAGTCCTTTAAAAATGGGAGAAACATGCAGAAACACAGAGAAAACTCTAGAAGCTGAAATCAATGGAACCCAGGAGACAGAAAGCCACAGCAGCAGAGAGGAAGTCACAGGAGCAAAGAAAAGCTGGAGGGAGCCAGATGCTGAAAGCAACAAGGAGAGGGGAGAGATGAGCAAACATAGCCTTGTGTCTAATCGTCGCCCACAGCTGCAGCTCAGAGCGAACACATCTGATAATGCCTTGATTTGGACACTTTCACAGCCTCAGAACTGTAAGCTTATAAGTTAATACATCCCCATTGTAAAAGTCAACTCATTTCTGGTACATTGCCTTTGCAGCCTTTAGCAGACTAAAACGAATAGCCAAAACAACTTTTAAAAATAAGAATAAATTTGGAAAGCAGACAATACCCAATTTCCAGATTTATAATGAGCCTACAGTAATCAAAACAGTGTCAAATTGGTGAAAATATAGACAAAATAGAAATCAATCAAATAAAAGAGAGAGTCCAGAAATAGATCCACACTTTATGGACAAAAGATTTTTGACCAAGTTTTGAGGGCAAATTGATGGAGAAATAATAGTCTTTTCAATAAACGGTACTGGTAAAAGTGGATATCCATATGCAAATAAGTGATTTAGGCTTGATTTTTTTTTTTTAATCTGTTACAGTGGTAGGAATAGTAAGGCATCACTAGGCCACCAAACTAACACGGGACATTGTATCCTTGATAGATACTTGTATACATTGACATAAAGCAAAAACAGAGAATGACGATCATAAGAACACTGTAAATAAAAAGTCTGTAGTTTCAAAAGAAATTATTTTTCCAGAAGGCATAAATACGCAGGGGAAATGGGAAGCTCACGGCATATCAAGATACAAAGAAGTTCCAGCAATTAAGGGAGTTCTATTAGGGTTGTTGATAAAACTGAGGTTAAGTCATAAGCATGTTAGCACAGCCCCAGATTCTTGAAGCTCACTCCCCTGGAATGTTCCAAAGTGCCAGGTTATTTGGTGAGTGGTGGCCCCTGCTCTCACCTGACCTAACAGTTTAAACTGAAAGAGCTTCTCTCACTCTCTCTCTCTTTTTTAAAAATATCAATTTTATTAATACATATTAATGAAGCATACAATTCATCCAAAGTATACAATCAGTGGTATTTGGAATAATCACATAGTTGTGTGTTCTCTCATTCTCTTAACTTTCCTGATCCTGGCAGAGAAATCCTGTTGCGTGGGTGGGCTCTGACTCCACCCATTCCTAAAGCTTGCCAAGTTCACCAGTGAAGTTCAAAAGGAAGGTGCGATTATCTCTATGTCACTGAGGAAACTGGTCGGCCCAGAAAACACATCTCATGCCTCCCAGCTCTGTCTCCCTTTCAGTTTGGAAGTAAACACTGTAGCAAACTGGCTAACAGAATCAAAAGCTTCCTCCAACTGATAAAATCAGTGGAAATGCTAGTTCAGCTATTCCTACAATGAAAAAGAGCCCCAGGGCTTTATCAGAAGCCAAGTGTGCTGAGCCAGGGAGGAGCTGAGCAGTTCAGAGACAGGTAGGGCACGCCAGCCCTTTTCACCTGAGCAAGTGGCCAGCCAGGGTCTCTAAGGATGGCTGCCAATCCCATAGCCACGGTTTCCAAGACTACCCTGATTTATCTCCCATAATCTAATTCGAAAAATTAGAATTTAGGCCATAGCTAGACTGGTTAAAAGTTGTAAAATATCAATGCTTCTCTGTCAGACCTGGAGCAGTTAATGTCTGCTGCTAAGGTTTCTATTATAGATGCAAGAAAAAGAAGGTCCTCGTGCTTTCTGTCCATCTGGTTGTAGCAAACAAGATTGAATGGGAGAATATAGGAAAGTCTAAAAACATGGAGAAGGGGAAATGATCTTTGCAACTCAGAAATGAACTTGTAAACAGCAAATAGCCTTTTTACTCCACAAAAGGAATCTTTTTGAAGTTTGGATTTACATGGGAAGTGTTGGAAGGCTATGTCCCCTGCTCTTTTGCCTTCTGGTTGATTTCCTTCTGGTTAAAGCCTGAACAGTTTTGAAAGGTTAAAAAGAAAAGAAAACTTGATTAAAAAACAAACAAATAAAAGTTGCAAAATATCAATGATTAGCTCAACAAAGAAGGTTGCCAGTTCCTTGGAAAATATTCTAAATGCAATCGAGAGCCAATTTAGGAAAATTGTGCAATTACAGAATTTGAG
Organism: Cabassous unicinctus; assembly: GCA_029593785.1. Classification (NCBI taxonomy): domain Eukaryota; kingdom Metazoa; phylum Chordata; class Mammalia; order Cingulata; family Chlamyphoridae; genus Cabassous; species Cabassous unicinctus. The sequence continues at coordinate 719 of JAQZBX010006136.1, read as the reverse complement.
TTCTGTGGTGCCTTTAGTCTTAAAGAAAGGGGAAAGTGGGGGAGTCAGTCTCAGTCCCCCTTTAGTTCTACCTGGAAGGATAGAAAGTTGTTTAAAATGAGGGAGCTCTCAATACCCTGTAGAAACAAATACAAACCCTATGTCCCATAGATGATCGAAACCAGGAGTTTGTGTTCTCTAGAGAAGGTGGGGGGAGAAAGGTGAGGGAAAGAAGGGGATTATGTTTTATTTGATGAAGTGAACGAACAGAAGATGAATGTCCTGAATCATTTTATTAGTGATAATAATGACTTGGATTTATAGGATGGCTTCCTTCTGAAGATCTAAAGGCATTTTTCATAACTACTATTTTGTTTCTGTTTACAGCAAGCTAAGAAACAAAACATTGTTTTGAAATAAACATTAGATGCAGAAACTTCACCTAAAGAGAAAAAGAAAAAGAAAAGTAAAAAGCCATCCAAGAACACTTACAGAGCTGTGCATCCACAGAGAAAGGAGGAATCCCTCCCTGTTCACAGTTGTAGGAGCACACATCACAGAGGCAGCTACAAATTCCTGGAGGGTCTCAGGACTAACACCTTCCCCTGTCCAAGCCAGCTTTCTTGTTTCAGCCAAATGAAGCCAGAGCCTGAATCTAGAGCACTTCTTTTTCCTAGAATCTTTTCTTTCTTTCTTTCTTTCTTTCTTTCTTTCTTTCTTTCTTTCTTTCTTTCTTTCTT
>JAQZBX010006135.1:0-54123 GCA_029593785.1 Cabassous unicinctus | reverse complement strand
ATTTTAAGATTTATTTATTTATTTATTTATCCCCCCCTTGCTGCTTGTGTTTGCTGTGTCCATTTGCTGTGTTTTTTCTGTGTCTGCTTATCTCCCCCTTGCTGTGAGGTCTTGCTGCATCAGCCCACCGCGCTGCGCGGGCAGGCCTGCCCTCACAAGGAGGCCCCGGGAAGTGAACCCAGGGCCTCTCATATGGTAAACGGGAGCTCTATCAATTGAGCCACACCCGCTTCCCTAGCTATCTCTTTTTATTCAGGAATTGTGAATATAAATGTACACCTCACATTAAATTAAATTTATATGATTTATAGATTAAACAATTTAGGGGATAGAAGATAACAGAAGATGGAGACTTGGAGATAGAAGAAATGACTGTGAGTGAAAGATAAGGAAAGTATTGTCTCAGTTTTCCAGGCAGCTATGACAAATACCATACAACATACATCTTTTATTGGCTTAAACAAAAGAATTTATTGGCTGGTGATTTTAGAGTCCTGAAGTCCCAATTCGAGGCATTGGCAAGGCCATGCTTTCTCTCTGAAGTCTGTAGTCTACTGGTGCTGTCTTGCCCCAATTCTTGGGGTTCCTTGGCCTGCACCTCTACCTCCTGTCACATGATATTCTCTTACCTTTGCTTTTTCAGTTTTCGTGACTTCCAGCTTCTTTCTTCTCTGTCTGTGTCTAAATTCCTTCTCTTAATAAGGCCTTCAGTACTATGTAGTTAATCCTACCCTGATTTATTTGGGTCACACCTAAATAGGATCTCAGAGGAACCTATTCACAAGCGAGCCCACAGTTTAACTGATAATGCATCTTCAAAGGGTCCTATTTACAAATGGGTTCAAACCCACAGGAATGGGGATTAAGATGAAGAATTTGTGTTTGTGAGGGTACATAATTCAATCTACTGCATTCTGTGAGTCCACAGGGAGGCCTGGCCCTAAAGATAGAATTTAAAGAAGGGGGCACAAAGGACCAAGTTGACTCAGGGATTAGGGGTGTGCTGAGAGGTAATCCTAACATAATCTGAAGCAGAACAAAGCTTGGGAGATACTGAGACCTGGAAGGCCTGGCCTTAAGATGCTAATCATGACTCAGAGACACCTTGTATAATTTTTTTACCTCCCAAACTGGAAAAGACTCTATCAGTCTGTGATTTAAATGCGCATACTTAGTTTGCTTATTGATAATTTTAATACTATTAAAAGAGAGTTTGGCATCCCATGCAGCTAATTAAAGAGTGCATTGAGTGCTGACCTTTTGTAGGGAAGGAGTATGGAGACATCCACCTGGGGAGAAGGCCTTCCTTCCCAGGCTGCTTAGGTCTTGGGTAGTGGTGGTGAAAGAGTGTTCTCTTCCCTTCCTCCCTCCCTCCCTCTTTTCCTTCCAATCCTAGTCTTTAGTGATAGAAGAGTATAGCAAGAAAGTATATTTTAGTAACAATGTCTTGATAATTAAAAAATCATCAGTGAGAATGCAAAAGGTTTCTATAAGACTATTTTTGGCCAAAAGTGAGTCAATGACATTGAAGGCAGAGGCCTTCGCCCCCGGCAGTGGAGGTGAGGCTGAACCTGGGGAACAGGCTTCTCCTGTGCTGTCTGACCTCACCCAGGAGAGCAGCTAGACGCTCCCCAGCACTTTTCTTACTCTTAGAAAAGCCAAGGCCTAAGGGAAGGCCTTGTACTTCCTACATTGCTGAGCATGCCTTCTTTTCATCTTGGAGAACATTATCATCACTTCAACATATTTCAAAAGATATGAGAGAGGAGATGTGGAGTTGAGTAATAATTAGGAATGTGGCACATGTTGTGTTCATAAAACATATCAAACTGTTTTTCAAATATTAGGAGGTATAATCAAGTCTGCAAGGCATTTTGCTAATGATATTTCCTGAAACTTTTAAAACCACATGTATTGTGAGAGAAATGGTATCCATATGTTTGATTCATTTGCACAGTTCATTAAAGGATATATTTAAAGGACTATTTGATAAAGCTTTAAAATTACTTTTCATTTAAAAATAATCCATTTTTAGGGAAGTCTTTTTAAAAATTTTCCTTATAATTTGAATTTTGTTCATATAGCCCTGAGGGAAGAAACTCTTTAATGATAGCAAATGAATATCATCATGATTTGCTCTTAAGCAATCTCCTGATTTTATTGCATTTTGTTAAACTTTCATTAAGCTTCGTCAATTTTGCTTTTAAATAAAATGTACAAAAATGTTTCTTTAATAAAATGTATCTGTAAACTATCTGCTGTGGTTTCTAAGGTTCTTATACTCCAATACTTTGAAACTACAAAGTAATACTTCTAAATTGAAATAATTAGAAAGGGTATTTAGCAGAAACATGTCCAAAATAAGACAATCAAATCCATTTGGGCTTGATCATATCAAAAAAAAAAAAAAAGATGTTGATCAGGGAAAACACTTTAGAATCCTTATTTGTCTCTCCTAATTTCAAATGTAGATATTTTTAAGCCTAAACTAATGTGATCAAACAATCAGCAGTTGTTCTGTGTCAACTGTAATTTAACACATCTGTCCAAAGACTAGTGAATAATGAATTACACTAATCAATCCAGATAAAAGAGATTTAATTAACATCTCCTCTAAATCTTTAAAAACTTTCCTTTTTATTTTGCTAATCAGGGGTTATAATCTAGGAATTTCATGAAGTTGATGAAAGGACATTTTGAAGATAGATTTAAAATGCTTTTTAATAAAAGCATTCAAGATATTTAGTATTGGAAATCATGAAGTGTTTCTCTGATTTTTCAAAAGGTTAGTCAGTATTAACACTCTGCTATTGCATTTACCTTACAAATATTTTTTTATAAATACCTATGAGCATCACACAGTTTTATAGGGGATAAGGGTGCTTATATGCTAATTCTAATCAACATATAGATGAATAATTGAGTAATTGAGAATGTATGAAAAACGAAGGCATGATCATCAGTGCTCAGTGGTACAGTTTTCAGGCATGGAAACTCACTGCTAAACACACAGCTGAGTAAGATAACTGGTGATGCTACAGGTGGTTTTCAAAAAGTGTTTAAGCCACCTGATAAACAAATGTTAATCTTTATAGAGCCCTGAATAGGACAGTCTGTAAGAACAGGCCAGTGACACTAATTAAGCAAGCAATTAAAGAATAATGAGGAGGAGGATACTGACATGAGAAAATGAATGTGGCCCTGTGATTGTGTTTGGAATTCCTCATTTGGTCCAAAATGAAAAAGAAAGAGGCCAGCATCAAGAGTGGTAAAATCCATAGGTAGTGTTGTTAGCATACTGACCCTACTAACTGGATTGTATTAGTACCATGAAGCTCTAATGTAAGCAAACCAATAGCTTTCTTAATGCTCACAGCACAACAACATCTTTAATGCAGAGCATCAAGAAGCAAGAGGTGGGAGGGGGACACACTAGACTGGGAATCAGAGGGCCTGCACTCTGTTCTGTCTCAAGTCATTTAATGTCTCTGAGTTTCAGTATCCCATTTGTAAAATGCAGATAGGAATACCTGCCTTGAGGCTCAACTACTGTTTCAAAATGTGAGACTGTATTGAAAGATACTGTGGGAATATAAGAATGAGATCATTAAATGGATTAGTTTTAATACACTGAAAGAAAACAATGGGTGAAATAGAAAAGATATTTAAATGTACTATTAGGAAAAGTAATGATCCCCTTTTAGAAAAAAAAAAATGTGGTGCAGAAAAATCTACATGTGGTATATACTTGTTTTTTTCTGTTTTTTTTTTTTAAAGATTTATTTATTTTATTTATCCCCCCCCTTGCTGCTTGTGCTGCTGTGTCCATTCGCTGCGTGTCTTCTCTGTGTCTGCTTATCTCCCCCTTGCTGTGAGGTCTTGCCGCATCAGCCCACGGCACCGTGCGAGCCGGCCTGTCCTCACAAGGAGGCACCGGGAAGCGGACCCGGGGCCTCTCATATGGTAAATGGGTGCTCTATCCATTGCGCCACACTCTCTTCCTGCCGTGAGGTTGCTGCATCAGCCCACCGCACCGCTCAGGCCGGTGTGCCCTCACAAGGAGGCCTCGGGATGCGAACCCGGGCCTCCCATATGGTAAATGGGGGCTCTATCCACTGAGCCACACCCGCTTCCCTATATACTTGTTTTTACTCCCTGAATTACTAATATATCTACATCCACCTACAAATATATATTTATGGAAAAATTCATCCTGTGTTTGTAAAACTTGTATGTGAAATGCAGCTTTTCAATTTAGATGATCAAATCCCACACAGAGTCAGGCAGATTATACGTGGTACTTTTGAGGCATCACAAATGTATGTGATTCTTATCTCTCTAAAAATATTTGTTCATATGTTCAACTTTCATTGTTTTCAGGACCAAAGGATGAGAAGCATATTCTTAAAAAGAAACACTGAAGTCTCATATTTTCTGAATCCAGTGTCTTTTTTGTTGGTCATACAAGACTATTTCATGGAAAAAGGGTTCTTCTTTTGAAAAATATCATTTAGAGTCATATGGACTCACAAAGGCATTTTGTTGGTAGTGTCATCACTTGAGCATATACTTAGTAAGAAACTGAATACGGTAGCATTTCTTTAGTTGGTAAGTGGGATTGTTCATTTTTGTTTCATAGTGTTTGGTCTGGTTTCTAAATGAAGCAGGGAAGCTAATCTAACAAAACTCTTGGTAATCAGGCAGAACCATTTGCTGTCTTGATTTCAGGTGCGAATTTGTCAAGTCATCTAAACTCCCAATAAGGAGTGTTTCCGTGTGACTTATTTTAAACCATGAAAACGAAAACTGCAGATGATAGCTGCTGAGTTGAAATCAAATAAAAATAGCACAAATGACCAAGAGAATAGATATATATTGTACACAGGGAACATAAATTAAGAACCGTTTCCACTCTTTCTCCAGAATTCCGTGACAATATGCACTATGCAACCATTAACCATACATTACTACTTTTCTTTTTAACTGTGAGAGGGGGAAATGGAGACAATAAAACTAGTACATTGATTTGTTTCATAGTAATCTAACAATTTAATTGAAGTCTCAGTGATGCTCTCTTTTCAGTTGCTCAGGAAATTGTATAGAAATAATGACCTTTGATGTCTGATTTCCAAACGACATAGATTGGTAGAACTCCCTTCTTCTCATCACTAGAATTATCATCGCCAGTCTTACAAAATGTATTTCCTGTATTTCCTAACAGATTTTTGTGCATAAAGACATACTGCCCACTGCTGTGAAAATTAGTATAACTTTGGTAAGTCATTCATTCCAACATTTTGAAAGAAAGAAAACTTCAGGAACCATACTGATCTCATGATAAGTTTATCCCCGTATAGGATATGTTCATAGATTTTAACTTAGTGGTGGAGAATCAGCTTACTCAGGTAGATAAAAGGTCTTTAAGAAAATATATGGAGGTTTGCATAAAAGTAGTCTTTATTTTAAAATATGGACACTATTATCGTCAGAGGCTGGTTAATGTATCATTTGTGGTGATTTTCAAAATCTTTGTGCATGTATCTTTTGTGACCTATATTACTAATTGTGGCTCAACCAACTTGGGTAAAGAAACCAATCAAAGCATTGTCAATTGGGGAAAATAATTAGGAATCACTACTGAAAATTCGAAAACCTGATGTGGGATAGGGCAGTTAGGTGAACACTCAGAACTAGGGATTAGAGATTCTTTAAGAGTCAGAAGTTTGGTGATTTCTGTATTTCTGTCCCATCCATACCTTGGTTACCAGACCTCTGCTTTGGAAACCTGACATGGGAAGTTGTAATTTTTGCTTTAGTGCTGGTGGTATGAACCAGGTGACATAACCATTAGCTGTTCTAAAACAAAGCCACGTTCTCTTGATTTCAACTGGTTGTTTACATTGAAAATATAGTGCTTGTTTTGTTTGGCTTTATGCATAGTACCATATGCACTGTTACTCAGTGGTTTCTTCAACAAAATGCATTAGGCTGAAACTGGTGCTTCATAATTACCAGTCTACAATTCAACCACTCTGTATTTTTGGAGGCTTAGAACAATTTCTTTATTTTTTATTATTATGTTTTTAAGTGCTTTTTTTCCTTCAGCCAGTAGTCTATCATTAGGCAACAGCAAATTATACTACCCATTGCCTGAACCTTGTAATCCCACCTGTAGGTCTGTCTGCCTGCCATTTTGTCTTTGGAATACTTACTAATACAGCAATTGGTATTAACAATTAACTAACTTTCTGCAATTTGGCGGTCATATTATCTTGACTATGAACAAACACATCCAGCATATAGCTGATGAGGAACATTAGAAGAATGTGGAGTGATATTTCCCACCTAGAGATTTCATCACATAAAGGTGTCATTTATTTTTATTTATCTCCTGTCTAGCATGTGTTTGTTCAAAACAAGTCAATATCAGAAATAAAAGACAATTTTGTTTTGTTAACAAAATTATAAGACAATTTTGTAAACATTTTCAATGTGCTGCAAAATATAAAAGTTAAAATACTGCAAATAATAAGTGCTATAATATATTTTTGTTAATTCCAGTTTAGAAATCCTGATCCTTAAATGATGGGTGACTACGTTTAGAGATGACCAATAAATTGAAAATCAATTTGTCATTCTTAAGGCATTTTGAAGTAAATTTACCAATAGCTAATGAATGGCTTTATTGTATTTCAGAGGTTTTTTTTTGTGAGGAGTTGATGAAAATTGAGATGCCTCATGCCCTTAAAATGTAAAAAATAACACATTCCTTCCAAATGGATGTGTAACTTCTACCTTATGTGACTATTTCTAGGCAGGTTCATGATTTGGTGTCATATTCAAGTGTTAACTCATCTTCCTGAGAAATCCCTATCCAGGGAGAGATTATTTTTGAGAGTTGAGGGGAATTCCAACATTTTACGAAATGAAAATGTGTAGCTCAGTGATATCTCATAGTATATGAAATAACTCAAGCAATGAAAATTTAAGGATAATACAGTTTTTAAAAATATTCAAAGTCTTATCCAGAAATGACAATGTAACAACCCTGTATACTTACTTCAGTCCAAGTAAGCATAAAATGAAATTATATATCATAAACAGTCATAAACAATACAATTATACATAGGTGTCAGTGCGTCTATGATAGAAGTAAATTGTCTTTTCTGAAGTTAATTTACCCTTAAATGTTAAAATGTACAATTACTTTAAATGCATAGGTACCATGCTTTTTTCCCTTTAGAGAAATACATAGATAACTGTTTTACTCATATTCAGTATTTAAATATACAGTATAGCAGATTTCTTCAGCTGTTGTAGAAGTCATTTCTACAATTCACCATGTACCAGAAAATACTCTAGAAAACTCTTTGTAATGAATTAATAAAGGTTTATTGCTTTATTGATTATCATGGCTGTCTAAAGAAACTTATTCTGAAATCTTATCCTTTGTCATTGTGTCTAATTATATTCCCTGTAGTAGGTCGTTTTTCAAGTAGCTGTTGTGTTGTACTAGAAGTACTTAGAAATAATAATAATAATAAAACAATAATTGTATCTCTTTACCTAACTTTTGAAAAATAACTTTAAATATTAACCTTTGGCAGTTCTATTCAGTGAAAATCCAGGAAAAAATGTACCTTCTATAGGAGATTTTTTTTCCAGAAATTATTCTGAAATACATCTTTCTGGGTTAGAAATATGTAACTTGAGATATCTTTATATTTCTAAGGATTGTGTATTACTCAGGCCTCAGATCAGAGTTGCTTTGTTGAGTTTGTGTAGAAATTGGACTCATTTATTGGTGAAAATGAGGTAAGATTTTATACTAAAATAATGAACATTTTACTAGTATTCATTTTTTAAAGTATCTAATTCCCTGACTTATTCATCTTGCTCCTACACATAGTGATTTATCTACTAGGGGGTCCTATTATAACATGTGCTGAACAGAATGATGCATACTCAATAGCAAATAATTATTACTCTGCATTTGTTTTACTTTTTTGTCTGTGCCTCTTATAATGAGCTACATATGTAATTCTTATATGTAGTTTGGATAATGTATTCATTCATGAATTTAGGAAGTGAGATTTTCAGCTCCATTTCCCCTGGGGTAACTGACCCCAGGAGCACAGAGGAGACAAAAAAGATTGTAAGCTCTCTATATAGTCGTGTTTGACCCTTGACACTCTATTCTAGTTCATTGTAATGATCTGTTTTCATGTCTGGCTTAACCCTAAACTGAGAGTTTCTTGAGAACAAGAATTTTGTCAAACTAATTTCCTAGCACTAATAAAGGATCTGAAGTGCGTGCTCACTATTTGTTGGGAAAATTAAAAAAAAAAAAAAAAAAAAAAGGAATTGTTTTCTTTTAATCAGTTACCCTCTCTCCATAGGTATTTTTTAAATCAGGGTCTATTTTATCAACAGTAAAATCCACAGATATAAAGTATACAGTTTGATGAGTTTTGACAAATTGTTTATACTCGTATCTATTACCCAGGCTTTCAATGAGCAGAGGAGAAGAAATTCTTTTTCCAAAGACATATTCTGGTTATTTTACTGACACAGTGCTCTTGGGTAGAATCAATCTCTTAATAATTAATCTGGTATTTTGCTTTTGGTCATTACTTTATAATGACTCCCAACCTCATAATAATTCCTTCCCTCACTACCTTCCCCTCCCCCTAATAAAAAAAACATATTTTTTCTCTTCTTTCTTTCAATCTCTCTCTCTCACCATTTAATAGGGTTTGTTGATCTGGTGTCTATATCGTGTAGTTTGTGCATTTCCTTCCCATATTATGCTATCACATTTTGTGCTTGGCACTCATGGCACGTAAAAAAGAAGAGCCATTGGTTTTTCTCAGGTTGCATAGAGTCTGGTTGGGAGACAATCACATTCATGTCTATAGCACAGCACTATATGTGTGGTAATAAAGATGTGAAAAACCTCAGTCAGGATTCTATTTTGTTATCTTTTCTAACTCACCAAGAGTACTCATCTAATATAGTTACAGAAGGCCACTACAAAGTTTTTATTTGTAGCCTAGACCCCTCTCAGTGCTTCAGCCTCATGGATCCAGCTACTTACTGGCCATTCCACTTGCATATACCTTAAGCATCTTAAACATGGCCTGAATTAAACTTGTCTTTCCCTTCCACATTCATTTCCTCTCCCCTTCTTTCCCTGCAATCTTTCTTCCCCTCACGCCCACAAATGAATGGCTTCTCCTTCCATTTCTATTTCAATTAATGCCATCACCTTGTATCCAGTTGCCTAAAAAACACTTGGGAATCTTATTTGACTTCTCCCTCATTTCCCAGGTCTAATTGATGATGCAGTCTAGTAAATTCTACCTCTCAAATTCCTCTCAGACCCATCTTCTATACCTTAGTTTCATTATCACTTTGTCTTCATTTTCTCTCACATGTATTAAGGCAGCAAACTCCTAAAGAGTCTTTCCACCTTCATTAATCTTTTAATACAATTCCCTACAAAGTGACTGCGATCTCTTGTCATGTACTATGCCTTGATTGTATTGCACTTGTAATTCCTCAACCACACTTTCTCTTGCTTGCCTTGGTGCCTTTGCACATGCATTGTTTCTGCTTAGGGCAGTATAATTTGGACAAGAGCCTGCCATATCCACCCATCTTTTTAAAGACTGAACTTCCCATGGTCACTACTGAAGAGGGTGACACAGCTCTGCTTTTCATGGTCCCCACCCCTTTCTCCTACCTCCAGAAACAACTAATTGGACAATGTGTGAACTACTGACCTGTGAAGAGCCAGTGCATAGGCATGGAAAAGATGAGCTAAGCCAAGCAGATTCCTTACCTCTTAGGAATCTGGCCCCAAGAAACCCCATTCTGAGAGAACAATGATTCATGATATTGACGGAGGCTGAAAGAATGCCTCAGTTACCATGCATGAGGTAGAGTTGGGTCCTTCAGAAGTCAGGGCAAGCCAAGGATATACAGAGGCAGAAATGTGAAGAGAAGTCAGTCAGGAGAGCTAGCTGGAGACACTTGGAGAGAAGCTTATTCACATAAATGTCAATATTACAGCATGTGCCTTAGCTTCAGTGTACCATATACTTTTCTTGAGGCCAAATAATTTGACATCTCTTGAGTTCCTTTGTATGGATATTCTTATATTAAAACCTTACCTTGCCCTTCCTACATTAAAATTACTTCAGTAGGTCTATTCTTTAAAGCCAAAAGAACCTAAGTAAAATGTTTTCCCCCATTCTGCTCCCTTCACCTCAACTGAAAAATCACCTGCCGCAGAAATTCTTTATTCTATACTAAACATCAATTAGATTACACCACCTTTTTATTACCATAGCTTGTTTTTTTTCCCTATTATGTCATAATTTAATTGTTTATTTTTGGTGTTCTCTTTGAGATCGAGCAACTTCAGAGAAGGGATACTGTCACTCAAATGAGTTTGCATGAATGAAGAAAATGCTGTGGGATGTAAAGGCAGGAGTGGAGCCTTTATGAGGAGGTGACATTTGAGTTGGGTCTTACCAAGGGCTCTCTCTGTGCCTTATAATAATATGGCTTCCAACACCTTTGGCTTGAGAAAATACAGATGGGTAAATTCTAGGGACCTTGCGTTCATCTGGTCTAAGCTTCCATTTTTAAAACGAAATATTTGGAGAAGAGAGAAGTAAGGTGATTTTCCTGGGGTAACGCAGTATGATTATAGGATTTCCAGACCAAAAACCAAAATCTCTTCACATTATGCTGGCCTAGGTACTCATTGGAAAGGACAAACATATACAGAATGATCTCATTTTCAAGTAAAACATTTTTTGAGAAACAAACATCAGCAATGACATCCTCCCTCCCATCCCCCAGAACTTGCATATACTTTTATTATAAATTTTTAAAATAATAAACTATATGAAAAGCCTAATCCTTTGGCCTAGCATTCCAAGATTTCCATGATTTTTGCTTCAGCTTACCTTCGTAGTCTCTTTTTCCCTCCTAAATCTGTGATCTGTGGCATTCCCTCAGGGTCATTCCATGCTCTGGGTTTCCCTACTTTTGCTTATTCTTTTTCTATAACCTGGCATGGACTTTCCCCATCACTGGGGCATCCAGGTTAGGTGTCTTTCAAGGAGCTTTCACTGATTCTTCCTAGGAGATGTAATTGCTTTTCTTGGTACTTTTCTCATATGTTTTTTCAAAATGGGAATTAGTCACATTTTACCACACATAGTTCTTTCTGATATTGCATCTCATTGAGTATGTGCTACTGGTGGGCAGACATTGTATACAACTCTTCAGGTTGAGGTCTTGAACTCAATGAATATTTATTAAGAAATGAATAAATATAAATGAATATTTATTTAAGAAATCATCTCATTTCATAATGCTTATACCTCTCCCCATTAAAATCATGGGTTCCCTAGTAATGATCACTCCCCTTTTATAGCAGAAATGTCTTTACATGACTACTTACAGCTTAGTAAACCATCTAAAGAGTGAAAAAAAAAATGATTTTGGCTTTCAACAAAAGAACAGAAAATAGTGTTAACTGTAAAAATTAAATCAATAAAATAAATTTGAGTACAAGCTGCTGTATTGCATGTTGGTGGGTGATGCAGAGTGAAGTAAGATATTAATAAACTCCTCATGGGAGTTTAGTGCTTAGCGGAGGAAGCTAGTACAAATAAAATCAGAAAACTTGAAAATATGAAGGAAAACTGATATAAAAAATGACTTCCGTGAATTCTGTGAATTACTTTGGTCCATGTGGCATAGTGGTTAAGAATTGGGCTCTGGTGCCAGTGGTCAATGTTAGCATCCCCAAACGGCCACGCATATCTGCCTGAATGGATTATTCTATCAAGAGAGTTTAAGCCGGCAAAGCCCTTAGCACAGCACCTGGCATAGAATAGGAACTCAGGACATTTTCTCTGTTAACTTTAGATTGCAAATTCATCCAACTATTTTAAGAGTGCTACGTGCCAATGCCACTTGTAGAAAATTTGTAAAACTTCATTTCATTTCTGGCATGATTAATATTTTTAAAGTTATAAATTATATGCAATTAGTAGTATCAACTAGAAGAGATCAAGTAGTGTTCTCCAGGGTCAAAATTAATCATATGAATAGTTATTCTTTAAGCAGATATTGCATCATACGTGTCCAATAACCTCTTAAAGTATTCAAAATTAATAAAGCAGTGAAGACATTAATCAGAGATGGTATCTAGCTGATTTGCATAAATTAATTAACATCAACAGCTATACCAAGCTGCAGCATAGCAGCACTTGGGAAAACAATCACTGTCAGTGAAATAAGGTAGTGAGCCTGCAGGGCAGAGAGAGATTCCATCTCCAAATACACACCAAGGTCACCATTTACATAACGTAAGTGACAGCATGGAGCCAAAATTACTATGATGCATGGCTCTAAACGAGGGGAACATCCAGGAAAATGCAGTAAATGCAAAGGCATATAGTGATATCTTTAAGGGCTTTTCGGGTTTTATGTTTAGCAATGTTATGAGATTCTGTGTTTTAACATTGTGATACTGAAAATAATACAAGCATTAATGTTTTTTTTTAGTATTTGTAAATTCAGCAAGTTCTTTTTGTTAATAGAGAATTAATAATAGGGTCAAGGGCAATCTGGGTCAGAATATAGATCAATTCTTGTCTCCAAATTTATGTAGAAATAATGCAAATCTTTACTTGCTTAGATTCTTATTCTCATGTCAATACTGGCCTAGTTCAATTGGTAGAGCATAGTGTAATCTCGGCTTTCCTAATTAATTCATTTATTCTTATATTCACTCAACAAATATTATACAGGGCTGTATTAGTCAGCCAAAGAGGTGCTGATGCAAAGTTCCAGAAATCTATTGGCTTTTATAAAGAGTATTTATCTGGGGTAAAAGCCTACAGTTACAAGGCCCTAACGAGTCCAACTCAAGATACCGTAAGAGGTACTTTCTCACTCAAGTCAGTTGCCATGTGTTTAAGCAAGATGATGGGCCTGGTCTCTCCTTCCTTTTTCCTCTTAAGGTTCCATGGGCGCAGCTTCTTTCAATCTCAGCTGTAGACTGGCACTGGGCTTGTCTCTCTTCCCTGGGCTGCACAATCAAAGTTCTCTTCTCTTCTGTGTCATGACAAAGTTCTCTCCTCTGGCATCTATGGAGCTCTTTCTCTTTTCTTGTGTATCTTCTTCTGCCTGTCTTCTTGAGTGAGTGTTCATTTATATAGCCCACCAAGGGGGCGGGGACTTAACCTGAGTTACACTCTACTGATGTGGTAGAATCAAAGCCCTAATCTTAATGTAATTTAATCAAAGACATTCTTAGCTGAATCTAATACAATCAAAGGGTATCATGCCCAGAGGAACAGATCAGTTTACACACATAATTCTTATCTTTTTTGGGGGTTCATAAATAATCTCAAACTGCCACAAGAGCCTACCAGTCAGCTGTTCATGTTTTTTGGTAGTGGGAAGGCAAAGGTGAAGATCCTTGTTTTCAGAGTTCCTGGAGTCCTAGATTTGGTGCTTTACGCTAACAAAGAATTGCAGACTGAGAATTTATGCCCTAAAATGGTGACACCTTGAAAAATGGTACTGTTCCTTCCTGAGGGGAATTGGAGATGGTTTCACAGAGAAAGCAAAATTTAGATTCAAGCTAAGAAGAAAGAGTGTTCTGGATAGTGGGATACACCATGTCTGGTTACTCTTCACAATTACTAGGGTTGACTGCTTTGCATACTTGCTTTGCTGAACTTAACATATTATTGATGTTAGTTAATTTATGCAGCTTGTATAGGTGCAGGGTAAAGAAGACAAGGGGAAGGAGAGAAGGGAGAAGGTTGGCTTTTCCAAAGCTTTGAATCAGTCAGGGCACACTTTACACTGGCATATATTAGTACGTTGTTTTTTTTTGTTTTTACCTGTTTGCTATCAGCTCCAATGTGAACTGTGCTTCTTTACATCTTCATGGATTACTGAGAATATGTCATTAGAGCAATTCCTATTTTTCCAGCAAAATGCAGTCTTTTGACAAGAAATATTCTGAGACTTATGTTAGCCAGTGGATATCTTTCCTTGGTCAATTGAGATGGTTCTTTTGGCCAGACCCAGAATAAACGGGTTTCCCTTGCTGACTGCAGATGGTGGACTTTCTCTGAGCATTGTATTAATATGAGCCCTGATAGATTGTTTCTTGACACAATGACTAGAACTTTCTAGGGTAAGGGACAAGATTATGTTAGCAATTCTACCACCCCTGCATAGCTTCTTCTTATGAACTTGATTTAGTCATAAAAAATTAAAACATAATTTATTCAAACTTTTGAAAAGAATATAAAAATTGGGTTACTTTATATTTTCCTCTGTGAATAAAGAAGGTGTTAATCAAAGTGTTAGGAGGGCATCAGTTGATTAACAGGAATGGGCTGTGGGAATGCTGTGGGAATGTTTTTCTTTCTGGCTAGTGGGATTTTACTATTTTAAGCACTAAGTCTTAAAATGTGTGGCATCTGGAAGGTTTCCTGCCTGAGATAATGTTTATTAATTGCCTTCAGTCTTTTTTGACTATAAAAGCCTTTAATTTATACTGGTAAGTGATGAAATAGCATGGAGTTCCTCTTTCTGGAATACTGTTCAAGTGGTCTGGTTACCATTTGGCCCTATTTTCCTTCTCAAATAAACTTCCATATGGATTGGAAGAAATTTCTCTTTCTCTGGAATATTCTTTAAGATCATCACTCTGTGTTCGTATTGAGAGACTATAGCAAAGTAATTTAAATAGTAAAATGGCATTATTTGTGGATAGTGTAAGTTGTCAAAGGACAATTTTATGGAATTGAATGTCAGAGAAGAGTCATTATGTTTCTTATAGGAACAGAGGTCTATAGCAAACTAGGGAACATACATGGCTGGATGGAATTTCTGGATTGGAACTGTCATTAGAATCCACTTTTCCTTATGGATGTAACACCTATAGGAGATGTTAAAGATGAGAATTTATCTGTGCCATTCCTAACCCAATTCCCCCTAGTGTGGTCAGGGCATAAAATTTGGTGAGGAGAAGGCAGAACACTTTAGTGGAAAAAGAAACAAAACAAAACTGGGTTTGACTTCACATGGATTTTGGATTAAATTCTGGTTATACTCTTCACTAGCTTGTGAACTTGGGAAACTTAAGCAGTTCACTTGAACCTCGGTTCCCTAATAATTCCTATCTAATATGATTGTTGGGGGAAATTAAATGAATTAATGCACATTAAGTGTTTAGGACAATGACCGACATGGTATATGCTATATAAACGATTACTATTAGCATTAGTTGTAATGTCTATGAATATATATTCTCATGGGTTTTTGAGAGGATCAAGTGTGAATACCCAACCCATGTCCATTAGCTATCAGCATGAAGACCAGATGATGACAGGACTTGGGTTGAAGAAGAGTCTGCACCAAGTTTTCAATGAATCAGCATGACCAATAGATTGGCAGAAGATGCAACAGAGAGGAGCAAAGCATTCTTAAATTATATGGGTGAACCTCCTTCTTTTTATTTGTAATATTATATTGATATAATAATGGAATTAGCAATGTAAAATGAGGAGGATGCCTACTCCATCTCTTGATCCTAGGGTTCACGTAGGATGAGATGAGAGAAGGACATTTGAGCAGGAAGCAGGAGCAGCGTTTTCAATTATGGTAAGAGGAGGGTTGTGCAGACAGTGAAGGGGTTGAGATTGCAGGGGAAAATATTTATTAACATTGAAAGGGATTTCAGAATGCACAGTGCAAAGGGAGGCTTTAACTGAAAGGGTCAGAGGAGAGGAAGTAATGGCATCGGATGGGAGCGTGGACTATAGTAGGGCTTACAATTTGGATGTGACTGAGGATAATGGGGCTGTGAAGCATAGTCAGTGCAGCCAGGGCAAGATTTTCCAAAACTTCCTGCTGGCTTGTCTGCTGGTAGGTGGCAGTTTGTAGCCTCATCTTTAACCAGTCTTCCTGGCTCTCATGGGACCCTTGACCACAGATCTTCTAGAAAATCTTTCTAGTACCTTCCCCATTTGCCTTTGACTTGCCTCCTCTTGCTCTTCTCCCCTTGACTTGAAGAATCTCTGGCTCCATACTTAGATTTCCATATGGACTTGTGTCAACTGTAGTTTTGGCTATGCTTTAAAGAACCCTTTCAGTTAAAGCCTCCCTTTGCACTGTGCATTCTGAAATCCCTTTCAATGTTAATAAATATTTTCCCCTGCAATCTCAACCCCTTCACTGTCTGCACAACCCTCCTCTTACCATAATTGAAAACGCTGCTCCTGCTTCCTGCTCAAATGTCCTTCTCTCATCTCATCCCACGTGAACCCTAGGATCAAGAGATGGAGTAAGCATCCTCCTCATTTTACATTGCTAATTCCATTATTATATCATATTTGGGTAATCTAGGCACCTTTATAAAATGTATATATATATATAATAACATTTATGTAAACAAATGCACATATATGCATATGTATTTATATATCATTTTACAAATAAAAAAAAATAAAAAAAAATAAATTAAAAAAAAATAAATAAATTAAAATAAAATAAAATAAAATAAAGAACATTGTTACAGAGGCTCTGCTTTCTCTGTTTGGTGTTGTTTTTGCTGGCTGAGAAACATTCACTCCACCTCTTTATCCCAGCTTCTGACCTTTGAATCTTTAAATTCTTAAAAAAAACAAAAAAAGAAAAAAAAATTCAGTCCCTATTCCTTATTTGCAGTCATGGGGTTGGAGAGGGTGATAGGAACTAAGATTTGAATAATTTGTTCACAGTCACAGAATTAGCAAGGGAGCTGAGACCCCATCTTTTTCTGATCTCCAAAGCCATATCAGCTCTATCCCTGAATAAGCTACTGAAATACAACTGAAGCAGAGTACATTAAGCCTTTTCTTGTTTCTTGAATATTATTTTATCCTAAATGATTATTCTTTTTTAAATATTAATATTCTCTTGCTCTAGACACCTTGCCTTACATTAGGTCCCACAGATCTGTTATGGATGATTTAACAACTTTGTTCATCAATTTTTTTTTCAGATTGCATTTCATATAGAAAAGCTTTACAGATATGATGTTAGTTTTTAACATATCTCCTAAATGACTTTATCATGCAATTTGCTTTCCAGCTTTGTTTTTATTTTTCTCACATTTTTTCTAAGTGCATATATCAAGCAATCAACTTTCTGTTTCACTTAGGTACTCAATTATATTAGGAAATAAGATATTAAAGCCAAAGAGTAGAAAGTAAAGATTACCAAAAGATTAAGGTATCATAAAATGTGTTTATAGCCTATGTAAATGAATGGAGGGTTAGAATATTCAGTTTATGTTTCGAATATTGCTGCAAAGGGTTCATAATACACAGTATATAGGAGATGAATTAATGTAATCTTGCAGTGGGCATTGAACAGTCATATCCTAATATAGCTATCAAATGTCTTCTGTTAAAGAGTGCAAAGTGGAAGCAGAGTATCAAACAACCTAGTGATTATTTTAAGATAAAAATAAAATATGAGGTTTGGAAACTATTGGTTACAGGTTTAGTATGTGATGAAAACTGATGTTGAAAACAAATGCTGAATTTAAAGATTTTATTACTTGGGGGAACTTTGCATTTTCGTAGTGATTTCTGATGTTTATAAGTGGGAAAATTCAGTTTATTAGCCATTATATAATTTAAATAGAGCCAACTTGTTTTACTTATTGTTTCATTGGATTTTGAATATATTCAGAAAGATCTTTAATTCACATGTTTCGATGGATCTGATGACTTGCTTTCCTAGAAAAGATTTAAGAGAAGCCAATGGAATATAATGATCTAAATTTTAAGTACAAAGGTAAACAGATTTAATATCTTACTATAGGAAATAAAGGTATTAAATATTTCATATTACTAATAAGTCTTAGATTTCATTTCAAACAAATCTTGTCTCCTAGTCATAGAAATTATCTGATATTATAAAACACTTTAGTTTACTGAAAATTCAAGGAAAGCTAAATTCATTGAATCATGAGCTTAAAAGGATTCTTGTCAAGCCATTTATTCTATCTATCTTTTAAAAAGTTAAATGTTAATAACATTTTAAAGTTAATGCTAGAGAGGATTGTGGGAAGATAGTGTCAGAGTAGGCAGGCAGCACTCAACTCACAAAAACAACAGAAAAAGATCCAAAAGCTGTCCAAGGTTCCTACTTTTGGGGTCAGCAGACTAGGACAGTGCTACACAACTCTCAGGAGGGTTGGGACAGAGAGATGAAAAACCTGAAACAAAAAGCACGAGTTACAAAACCCCCATGATGGCTGGGAAGGGCTCCCCTCTTCTACCACCTCAGATACTAAGCTGGGATAAAACCTCTTGCTCATTGCAGCTGAGAGGAGAGCAGACATCTTCCCTGTCAGCTGTTACAAGGGAAATGGGAGGGGAGGTCAGGGACAGGGGGCTTTTCTTCAGTGAAGTTAGCCAGCAGAACTTGCTTTGAATCTTTGCTCTGGCCGCATCAAAAGACAGGAAAGCCTAGACTGAAACACCTCTGTGGAAAGGTGTGCAAATGAGCTCCATCTGCTGGCTGCTCTGGAAATTGCATGGTTAAAAACTGCTTTTGGTTCTCTCTGTACCCTAACTCCTGGGAGAAAACCTGCACCCCACTAGTGAGTCCCTGGCTCGATTTTGATAACATAAGCTGGGTAATTTTAAAGACTTAGAATAAGTTGAGCCCAATATCAAGGAAAACCTGTGGGGGGAAAAAAAAACAATAAGCAAGAGAGAGTAAATTCACCAACATATTCAGATGCCTATACATCAGCACACAATTACAACCAAAGGAACCAACTCAATATCCTGAAGGGACACAGGATTTAAGACAATCAGTGATAATCATACAACTCTCCTAAATCAATTCAAAGAATTTAGAGAAAGTATGACTAAAGAGATAAAGAATATTAAGAAGACACTGGGTAAGAATAAAGTACAGTTTGAAAGTGTGCAAAGAAAAGTAACAGACCATATCGGAATGAAAGAAACCATGGATGAGATGAAAAATACGTTACAGGCACGTAAGAGCAGATTTGAATTAGTTGAAGACAGAATTAGTGACTTTGAAGACAGAACATCTGAACTGGAAAAGACAGGAGAACAGAAAGAGAATAGAATGGAAAGAATGCAACAGCATCTCAAGGAACTAAATGACAACATGAAACACACAAGCAAACGCACATTCAGTGTCCTAGTAGGAGAAGAGAATGGAAAGGGGCCAGAAAAAATATCTGAGGAAATAATGACTGAAAACTTCCCAACTCTTATGAAAGATATAAATATCAATATCCAAGAAGGACAATGCACAAAAGAGTATAAATCTGAATAGACCTACCCTGAGACCCCTACTATTTAGATTGACAAATATCAGAGACACAGAGAGGATTCTCAAAACAGCAAGAGAAAAGCATCACATACAAGGGAAACTCGATAAGTTTAGGAGACTACTCATCAGAAACCATGGAGGTGAGTAGAAAGTGGTATGATGTATTTAAAATACCCAAAGTGAAAAACCGCCAGCCAAGAATTCTGTATCTGGCAAAGCTGTGCTTCAAAAATGAAGGGGAGGGGAGCAGCTATGGCTCAGGCAGTTGAGTGCCCATCTCCCACATGGGGTAGGGGATCCCAGGTTTGGTTTTTTAGTGCCTCCTAAAGAAAAAAACAACTACAAAAAATGAAGGGGAGTTCAAAGTCTTCACAGACAAGCAAAAACTGTTAGAATGTATTACCAAAAGACCAGAATTACATGAGATACTAAAGGGAGTGCTGCAGCATGAAAGGAAAAAACAAGGATGAGAGACTTCTTGGAGAAGAGTATAGAAAGGAAGATTATTAGCAAGGGTAAATTAAAGTGTAAAAAATAGACAATAGCACAATATGACAACAGAAAGCTGAAGGACAAAATGAATGAAGTAAGTAATGCTTTTATAGTAATCACATTGAATGCTAAGCTTGAACTCCCCAATCAAAAGACATTGATTGATAGAATGGATTAAAAAAAATGAGCCATCTATATGTTGTTTAGAAGAGACTCACCTCAGACATAAAGATACAAGCAGGTTAAAAGTAAAAAGTTGGAAAAAGATATTCCAGCAAATAGTAACCATAAAAGAGTTGGATCAACAATACTAGTATCGGACAAATAGATTTTAAATGCAAAACTGTTATAAGGGATGAAGAAGGTAATTATATATTAATAAAAGAGAAAATTCACCAAATAGAAGTAACTATACTAAATGTTTACGCACCTAACCTGACTGCCCCAAGATACATGTGACAAACACTGGCAAAGCTGAAGGGAGAAATAGATGTCTCTGCAATAATAGTTGGAGACTTCAATACACCACTTTCAGTATTGGGTAGAACATCTGCACAGAGAATAAACAAAGAAATAGAGAACTTGAATAATATGATAAATGAACTAGACCTAACAGATGTTTATAGAGTATTGCAACCCAAAACAGCAGAACATACTTCTTTTCAAGTGCTCATGGATCCTTCTCCATGATAGACCATATGTTGGGTCACAAGACAAATCTCAATAAATTTTAAAAGATTGAAATTATACACTTTCTCTGATCATAACAGAATGGAACTGGAAATCAATATTGGATGGAATAAGGTAAAATTCATAAATATATGAGATTAAACAACACACTCTTAAATAATTAGTGGGACAAAGAAGAAATTGCAACAGATTTCAGCAAATCTTTTGTGACAAATGAAAATGAAAACAGCATATCAAAACCTATGGGACACGACAAAGGCTGTACTCAGAGGGAAACTTATAGCCTTCAAGGCTTACATTAAAATAAGAAGAAAGAGCTAAAATAGGAGATCTAACTGTACACCTGGAGGAAAAAGAAAAAGACGAGCAAACTAATCCTAATCCAAGCCAAAGGAACGATCAGAAATAAAAGAAATCGAGAACAAAATAAAAATAGAATGAACAAAACCAAAAATTGGTTCTTTCAGAAGATCAACAAAATCAACAAATCCTTAACTAGATTGACAAAGATATAAATAGAGAAGACGCAAATAAATAAAATCAGAAATCGTGGGGTGGGGGGGGACAGACGGACATTACTACTGACCTCACAGAAATAATAGAAATCATAAGAAGATACCCTGAACAACTGTATGCCAAAAACTAGACAATGTAGAGGAATTCCTAGAAACACACGCACCACTTACCCTGACCCTAGAAGAAATAGAAAACCTCAATGAACCAATCACAAGTGAAGAGATTGAAACAGTCATCAAAAATGTTCCAAAGATGAAAAGCCCAGGACCAGATGGCTTCACAGGTGAATTCTATCAATCATTCAAAGACCATCTAATACCAGTCTTTCTCAAGCTCTTCCAAAAAATTGAACAGGAAAGAACACTACCAAACTCATTCTATGAAGCCAACGTCACCCTAATGCCAAAACCAAATAAAGATACTACAAAAAAAAAAAAAGAGAAAATTACCAACCAATAGCTGTGATGAATATGGATGTAAAAATCCTCAACACAATACTTGCAAATAGAATCCAAAAGCACATTAAAAGAATTATACACCACTATCAAGTGGGTCTTATTCCAGGTATGCAAGGGTAGTTCCACACAAGAAAATCAATTAGGATAATAAACCACATTGATAAATTGAAGAAGAAAAACCACATGATCTTCTTGATTGATGCAGAAAAAGCATTTGACAAAACACATCACCCTATCTTGATGAAAACACTCCAAAAGATAGGAATAGAAGAAAGCTTTCTCAATATGGTAAAGTGCATATATGAAAAACCTACACCTAGCATTGTACTCAATGGTGAAAGACTGAAAGCTTTCCCACTGAGATCAGGAGCAAAACAAGGATGCCCACTGTCACCATTGCTAGTCAATATTGTGCTAGAGCTTCTTGCTAATTGCTAGTGCAGTTAGGCTAGATAAAGAAATAAAAGGCACCCAAATAGGAAAGGAAGAAGCAAAACTTATACTACTTGCTGATATGATCCTATATCTAGAATCTCCTGAAAAATCCACAACAAAGCTACCAGAATTACTAGACGAGTTCCACAAAGTGGCAGGATACAAGATTAATACACAAAAATCAATAACGTTGCTGTACACTACTGATGTACCATCTGAGGTGGAAATCAGAAAAAGAATTACATTTATTATAGCAACTCAAATAATTAAATGATTTAGTAGTAAACTTAACCAAGGACATAAAGGACCTGTATTCAGAATACTACAAAACATTGCTCAAAGAAACTGAAGAAGACTTAAACAAATGGAAGGACATTCCGTTTTCATGTTTTGGAAGGCTTTAGTCATTAAGATGCAATTCTACCTGAACTGATTTACAGATTCAATGCAATCCCAATAAAAATCCCAACAGCCTTTTTTGCAGAAATGGAAAAACTAATTATCAAATTTATTTGGAAGGGAAAAGAGCCCCGAATAGCCAAAAAGATCTTAAAAATGAATGAAGTTGGAGGACTGTCGCTTCCAGTCATTAAAGCATATTACTTAGCTAAAGTGGTAAAAACAGCATAGTACTGGCATAAGGACAGACAGACTGACCAATGGAACCTAATTGAAAACCCAGAAATAGACTCTCACATATACAGTCAAGTGTTTGTTTTTTAAAAACAAATTTTTTGAAGTATATCATTCATACATGAACATACATAAACTGTAAGTGTTCAGCAAACATCATGAACTTACAAAACAAACACGCACAACATCATGCACGGGTCCCATACATCACTACCCCACAAACACCCCACAATGTTGTGAAACAACTGTTAACAAATCATGAAAGAGCATCACCAAAGTATTACTACTAACTATAGTCTGTATCTTCCTCCCCATACATTTTTTAAAAAAGGATTTATTTATTTATTTACTTTTATCCACTTTTACCCCCGTTTTTGCTGTTTCTGTGTCCATTCGCTCAAATGCTTTTTGATAAGGCTATTAAGCCCACTCAGCTGGGCCTGAACAATCTATCCAGGAAAGGGTGCTGGGGGAACTGGATAGCCATATCCAGAAGAGAGAAAGAGTATCCCTGTCTTATGCCTTATACAAAAATTAACTTAAAATGGTTCAAGGACCTAAATATGAAAGTGACAACCATAAAATTCCTGGAAGAAAATATAGGAAAACACCTTCAAGATCTTGTGGTAGGTGGTAGTTTTTTGAACCTTATACCCATAGCACGAGCAACAAAAGAGAAAATAGATAAATGGAACCCCCTCAAAATTCATCAATTTTGTACCTGAAAGGAATTTGTCAAAAGAGTGACAAGGCAGCTGACTCATTGGTAGAAAATATTTGTCAATCACATATCTGATAAGAGTTTAATAGCCAAAATATAAAAAGAGATCACACACCTTAACAATAAAAAGATAAACTACCTGATTAAAAAATGGACAAAAGGTAGATGGAAGTGGCTCAGATGGTTGAGCACCCGCCTCCCACATGGGAGGTCCCAGGTTTAGACCCAGTGCCTCCTGAAAAAAACAAAAACAGCTACAGGCAGAACAGGCAAGAAAACCAACTGAGGGAAGCCCGTGTGGCTCAGTGAATGAGTGCCGGCGTCCCACAAAAGAGGTCCCGGGTTCAATCTCTGACTCCTGGTATCTTGAAAAAAAAAAGGTAAAAGACATGAAAAGATAATTGTTCAAAGGAGAAATACAAATGGGGAAAAATGTTCAACATCACTAGCGATCAGGGAAATGCATATCAAAACTACAATGAAATATCATTTCACACCTATTATACTGGCCGCTACTAAAAAGGTGGAAAACTGTAAATCTTGGAGAGGATGTGCGAAGATAAGAATGCTTATTCACTGTTGGTGGGAATGTAGAATGTTATAGCCACTGTGAAGGACTGTTTCACAGCTCCTAAGGAAGTTTAATATAGTCTTGTCATGTGACCCTGCACTACCATTAATAGGTATGTACAGAAGAACTCAGAGCCATGACACGAACAGACATCTGCACACCGATGTTCATAGCGGCCGTTATTCACGAATGCTATGAGTTGGAAGCAGCCCAGATGTCCATCAGCTGATGAATAGATAAACAATTTGTGGTGTATATAAACAATGGAATATTATGCAGTAGTAAGAAGAAATGCAGTCATTAAGCGTATGACAACATGGATGAACCTGAAGGACATTAAGTTGAATGAAGCAAGCCAGACAGAAAAGGACAAATACTGTATGACTGCACTATTATGAACTAAATATGTTATGTAAACTCAGGGAGGTAATAATTAGAATATAGGTTACCAGAAAGTCGAATGAGGTTAGAGAATGGAAAGCTGAGGGTTAATCTGTGCAGAATTGGTAAAAATGTTGTTTGTAAATCTTTAGAAATGAATAGAAATGGTAAAAGCACATCATAGTGTTTGTAACTAGCAGAGTTATATGGGTATGACAGTGGTTGAAAGGGAAAGCCTAAGGTAATGTATATTACTAGAAGGAAATCTAAAAACTGTAACATTGGACTGTATAGCATAATGAAACCTCATGTAAAACATGAATATGATTAATATTGCATATATGATGGTTGTTACAAAATATAAATATGAATATACTAGAGAGAATGAAAAAGAATAGCAGCTATGTACAGAAGGGATAGAGAAATTGAGAGATTATGAGTTTTGTTTGTTTGTGCTTTGCTTATTATTATTATTTTTGGAATAATGAAAGTGCTCTAAG
Source organism: Cabassous unicinctus (assembly GCA_029593785.1). Taxonomy (NCBI): domain Eukaryota; kingdom Metazoa; phylum Chordata; class Mammalia; order Cingulata; family Chlamyphoridae; genus Cabassous; species Cabassous unicinctus. Next base: position 29,310 of record JAQZBX010006135.1, on the reverse strand, counting down.
AATGATTGAAGTGATGAATGCACAAATATGTGATTACACTGAATACCATTAATTGCACATTTTGAATGGATTTATGTTTTATTAATATGTATCAATAAAATTGATTTGTTACAAAAATAATAATATTTTATTATTTTTAAAGATAAAATAATATTTTATCTTTGAAAAACTGTGATCCCACAATACTTATTCCATATTACCATTTTCCACAGTGCATGCTTAATTTTCTTTTTAAAGTATCTCTTATCTTCTACCAAAATTTAAGTTCTGATAGGGCAGGGAGCATTGCCCTGTCTTTATATCCCAGGGAGATATCATGATGCTCAGCATGTACTAGGAGCTAATCAATGTTCTTAAAAAATAAAAATTTTTTGAAATATATCATTCATACATGAACATACATAAACAATAAGTGTATAGTAAAAGTTGTGAACTTACAAAACAAACATACATTACATTATACAGGGTGCCCATACATCTTCCCACCATCAACACCTTGCATTGTTGTGAAACATTTGTTACAAACTATGAAAGAATATGATCAAAATATTACAACTAACTATGGCCCAGATATTACATTTGGTGTATTTTTCTTCCAACCCACCTGATTATTAACACCCTGTATTTTATATTTGTTATCGTTTGGAGAAAACGTTTTCATATTTTTTGCTGTTAATTACAGTCCATCTTCCACTACTGGATTCTCTGTGTTATACAGTCACATGCTTTGTACAATCCATTTTACGTGTACACTCAGTGGCTCTCATTTTCCTCACAGAGTTGTTCTGTCATCACCTCAGTCAAGTTTAGAAAGTTTTTATTACTCCACAAGGAAAAATCCCATACCCCTTTTTACCCTTTTATTGTTGTCCCTTATACTTGATGTAATATCCTCTTTGCCATTGCTGCAAAAATATTAAAATGTTACTGTTAACTGTTGTCCATAAGTTACATTGACTGTAATTTTCCCGTGTATCACCCTATTCTTATCAATATATAAAGAAGTGCATTCTTATGTTTATACTATTAACCACAATCTTCATCCACCACCAAAATCACTGTTACACGTTCTCTAGATTAATCACTAGCTTCCTTTCCATTGACATTTACGTCCACAGACTATCCCTCTCAGCCGCAATCACATTTATAAATCTGCAAAGTTAGTTATACTCACTATAATGTGTTACCATCAACTCTATTCATTTCCACACTTTTACAATAAACATTATTAAAAATTCTACATACATTAAACATCAGTTCCTATTCTCAGCCCACATTCTATCTCCTTCAACCTTATATTCTAAAGTTTGCCTCAGTGAGTTTACTCACTGTATTTAGTTCATATTAGTGAGACCATTCAGTATTTGTCCCTTTGTGTCTGGCTTATTTTGCTCAACATCATATCTTCTAGGTTCATCCATGTTGTCATATGCTCCCGATTTCGTTTCTTCTTAGAGCTGAATAGTATTCTATTGTATGTAGATCCCACATTTTGTTTTCCATTCATCAGTTGATGGACACTTGGGCTGGTTCCATATTTTAGCAATTGTGAATAATGCTGCTATGAACATCATCGGTGTGCAAATGTCAGTTCATGTCCTTGCTTTCAGTTCTTCTGAATATATTCATAGTAATAGTATTTCTGGATCATAGGGCAGTTCTATATTCAACTTCTTGAGGTACTGCTAGACTGTCTTCCACAGAGGCTGCACCATTCTACATTCTCACCAACAGTGAAGGAGTGCTCCTGTTTCTCCACCCTCTCCTGCACTTCCAGTTTTCTATTTTATTGCTTTTTTAAAATAATGACCATTCTATGAAGTGTGAAATGGTATCTCATTGGAGTTTTGATCTGCATTTCCCTAATAGCTAGTGATGTTGGACATTTTTTCATGTGGTTTTTGGCCATTTGTACTTTCTCTTTGGAAAATGACTATTCAAGTCTTTTGCCCATTTTTAAATTTTAATTTCTAAGTATTTTCTTCCACTGAGTAGGCTACCTTTTTTTACCTTTGCTCAATAAATGTTTTTTCAATTTTTATTTTTTAATTTCTGTTCTGCCTTAAGATATTGCCAGGGAAAGAAGTATCCTAGCCTTCCTTGGTAGCCTATGGTAGAATTTTCTTCTATTGACCTCACTGCTCCTTCTGAATTGGAGAAAAAAAATAAAGATTTGAGAGATGCATATTTTTAATAATATTTGTAGATGACAGTAATAGAAAAAGTATTTCATGATGTGGATTGAATTCTGGCCATTTATCTTTCCAGTCAACTTAAATCCTGGCTGCTGAAAGTAACTCTTTTTGTTATGCCACAATTATACATTAATGCATCCTTAACTGTCTCTTCCACTAATTCAGATTTTATGGTGAATCAGATGGGAAGTGGGATGAAATCTTTACTTCCTTAGTAATCTTAAACACATAAGAAGTTTAATCAATGGTTATGTAGAGTGCAAGGAGAACAGTAAAACAATATCCAAATTACTTAAGAAATAGTAAATTGTAATAAATATGCTAATTACAAGCTGTGTATAACTATGCATGAAAAGGCACAGGTGAAGTGGAGGGCTCATTATATTAGTTCTTTCATATTAATCTCCCATGAGTTTATGTATATGATTGAGAATGGTTTTAAAAATCACTATACAAATTTTATAATTCAAATTATATTCTGATCAATTACTAAGAATAATGAGGTTGGGGTATGATAAAATTTTATAATAATACTCATTTTAACAATATAAGACCAATTGAGAAATGATTATTGATAGACCAAAAGCTGCTTGAGGACTGAGTTATTCTTTTGTTTCTACAATGACTGAGAAGTACCTAGTTCAAAATAAGTCCTGGGATGTTGGTTTTAAGACTTGAATCAAATATTAAAAAATAGAAATATAGCTATGTATAATTTAATTTCCAAAACTTTGTTATTGATAAATAAGACTTACACACTGAACTCTGTTTATAATCTTAATGATTCTTTAAGGCATTAGGCAAAGAAAATATGAGTATTGCAAATTGCATTACTATGTTTTATATGCATTTAGTTTATTCCCACCAGTAATATTGATAATCCTAGGTTCTTAAATGGATTCATTATCTCAAACATTCCCCTGTGAGTGATTGCTGGTTCATTCATCTAGCCTTTGATTTAATTTGTATTTATTGAGCAGATACAACAGTAAGCAAAGTTCTAAACAGAAGAAAAGAATAACAGGCAGATACAGGTATTGTCCTCCTTTCAAAGAGGCCATAATTTCTTTCTGAAAGAACTGTTCAGACTATAGGCTGAATATACATAAATAATTCTTGTTTACAATTTAAACAGTGTGTTCTATGGGAAAAATTTAAAGGGTCTGATCTGAATGTTATAAATTGTGAACTTTTTATCAAAGAGCAAGCATTTCAATGTGTAAATGCATATGTCTTCATGCTAAAGAATGACTTTAAAATCAGTCATTTTGCTGTTGGATTTGAAACATAAACATAAGGATATTTCATGATATTGCTATTTTTATCAGAATGAGTATACACAAGCATGCTTGTTTGGTTTCTGGATGATGATTCTGATAAGATTACATATATGAAATCATGTTGAAAAGTACTTTATTAACATAATATGTTACAGTACACAATATGATATATTTTTGTGTGCATTTTTCTAAATTAATGAAGTCTTTAAGTTAACATGACTTAAAATTTTATTATCTATAATTGGTACATACATTTGAAGTATATATGCTTTGGTAAAAACATAGTCATACAGCAAATATATTACTTGGAAAAAATGTAGAGGAACACAGTAAACTTTTAATTATTTTCATGATGCCATAATTTTGCTTTTTGTAACATATAGGAGGAAAAAAGCTAATGGTTAGGAATGTGGTAATAGTACTTATTTAGCAGTGTTAGATCATGTAATAGCTATTATTCCTTGGTAATTCTTACTTACTTAGACATAAATTCCAACATAGATGTGGTGAACATATTATTCCTAGCAGTGCTGGGACAGTCCTGTTTTATACTTTTTGAGGCCATGTAATTTAATAAGAGATCCCCCGTTTACTATCAAAAGTGACCTGGTTTAGGTGATAATTTATTTGGCCACTGTAGTAATAGAGAACATTGTTTGGATTGTTTACTTGTGAACTAGCTGTGAAAACTGACAACTCTCCCCTAGGGTCCTAGAAATCCTGCCTTAACCACTTACCATGGTGAATAAACATTTTACATAGTACTATAGAATCATAGATGTCCAAATCCCTGCCTCAGTATTCCTTGAGAATGGTCATCAGGCCTTTGAGTGGATACGTCTTGTGAACAACTAGAAACTACCACCTCCCTATGCTTCTGAGCTGTGCCCTTCAGTGCTCCGTAGAGATGTGCAGCTACAAGAAACCATATAAAAAAAACACTGCAGCTAATTGTTCTTCCACTCAAGAACTTCTCCAGGCCTCATCTTCTGTCTGCCTACTTCCTTCTACATCACTTTCACTCAGCTTTGGGTTTTGATTTTTCTTTCTACTGAAGAATTTACCAGGTCTTTCTCAATGGGGTGGGCAAAAGCACTCTTGCCCCCAGGGAGCATTTTGAAAAGATAACAGGGACACAATTGTGTCATCGTAATTGAGTGGGTGCCACCAGCTTGTAAGTGGTTGGGGACCAGAGCCACTATATTTTCTGCAGTGTGTCCTGCAATCATTCCAAATGTCCTTCAAAGACATTCATGTAAGTGAACACCTGTATATAATATTTGAGCTTAGAGTCTAACTCCATTATACTTTAAGAAGTCTTTTCCCACACTTTTATAATACACTAGCCTTTTCAGAAAAGCAACTACCTTGTAAATTGAGAGAAGACTGTACTTTTACCAAGCATTATTCACTGTTTTAACAATTCATACCGCTGATGGTTACGCTGATTTTAATACGTGCGTAACTGATAGACACATTGTGTCAGTCTGCAGTTGCAGCTGTCCTTTCATTTTCTTTATGGTCTTCTTGTGAAGTCAAATCTAAGCATTTACATACTGAACTATTACTATTTTATTATAAAAATTCTATCCTTTCTACATTTTATATTAAAATTAGGGAATTTTATTGAGTTTGAAAATAAATGAGCAGGTAGGCTATATTATCTATGAATTTCATTTCTGCTATAAAAAGGAGATGTTGGGTCTGACAGGGTTAAGCATCATGACTACCTGAGGAAATCAGACCCAGCCTTACCATGAACCTAATGTTCAGAGGATGGGGTAGTGCCAGCTGGCTGTCATGCTGTTCAGAAAGGGAATTCTGGTATACTTTCTATATCTGGAAAGCTCTGATTTTATAATAATTCTTCTTTTTTCAGGGAATGAGATATGACTCACTGCAACTTCTACCCATTCATTTAATGTTTTCTGTGTCGAGACACACAGAAGAAGCCAACATTTCGTTTCACGTGATAACCCTTTAGATATGTGAACACATCTAGCCTGCAGGTTCTTCTCACAGTCATACTATGAATGTTCTCAAGGCCTCAAACTCAGCTTCAGTCTTGGAGACTGTTGCCTTTGAGACACAAGATGTCATACCTATTACTGCAGGCAAAGGTAATTTACTTATGCATTAATTTGTTCTGTTAGTCCCGTAACAGTTGACTTCTGCTTTTGCAATCAACCAGACCCTCCAAAGTCTGTGATAGGTTCTGTGGTTAAACTATAATTTCTGTTATTGATTCTGTTATTGATTTTGTGATCTTGGAACTTCATAGAACACTATTTGAGATAGTCCCTTCTTAAACAAAGAGTGATACATATATAGGGAAATGTAGCCATTGGCCCAATATATGCAGCCCCAATTTTCTAGTTTGTATTTTTTTTTTTTTTAAGTTTTATTTATTTATTTATTTATCCCCCCCTTGCTGCTTGTGGTTGCTGTGTCCATTCGCTGTGTGTCTTCTCCATGTCTGCTTATCTCCCCCTTGCTGTGAGGTCCCGCTGCATCAGCCCACCGTGCGGCGTGGGCCAGCCTGCCCTCACAAGGAGGCCCCGGGAAGCGAACCCGGGGCCTCACACATGGTAAACGGGGGCTCTATCGATTGAGCCACACCCGCTTCCTGTTGTGAGGTCTTGCTGCATCAGCCCACCGGGCCGCGGGGGCGGCCCGCCCTCACAAGGAGGCCCCGGGAAGCGAACCTGGGGCCTCCCATATGGTAAACGGGAGCTCTATCCATTGAGCCACACCTGCCTCCCTCTAGTTTGTATTATAACCTCAATTGTCATCAAGGCATTGCTGGAAATTGTGACAATTGAAATCTGATGCCAAACTCAAGGTTCATGTACAACCAGAGAATCTACCTTTCTAAAATTCTCACCTGGATGTCAGCTGTTGAGAGTTCAGGGGTATGAAGGCTTTTGGGGATAGTCAGGTTGGAAGAACAATTTTAGCTCCAGATCTAGGGGAATAAATAAAGAGAAGCCAAAGAGAACATGGATACTTTAATAGAATACTTGAAGAAAGTTATGTGGAATACATATCAATAGTATGTGAGTTAAAAAAAAAACACCTCATTCAGAAAATTATTTTGGCTTAGAAAATACCAAGGAGTCTGATTGTATAGCCATTTCACATCTATCTTATGTGAAATTGATAGTAATTCAGAAAGCATTACCAAATCAGATAGCTTCTATTTTTTTTCTTCTATTATTCTCAGAGTCTGTGGAAAATAGTCATCCCACCATAGATTTGAATTCTTTTCTTTTGTTGAAATTGCTTTTTTTTTTTTTTTTTTTTTTTTTTTTTTTACTGTTTTTCATTTTTCAGAATATTTTCTCAACATTTGTTTCTATCAAAGTGTCAATGGATCCTGAGAACAGGGGACACTCAGACACCCCTGCTTATATGATGTGCAAAGTTCCTTATTCCCAAGTCATTTTTCATAAGCATTTTGAGTTGCATATGTGTATCTATTTCTTCCTGCTTTGATATTTTAACTTTTAAAGCAAGAAGAAAACCTGAAAATGATTAAACACTTGTGGTTTGTTTGTTTGTTTGTTTATTATTATTGTACAATCATATAGCTCAATCAAGTTTCTAGCTTTCTTTTCCATATTATAAAGAATTGCACATAATTTACACATAGCCTGGTGATTACATTGACGAGGCTGAATTGTTCTTCCATCATTAGATAACAATTTTCTTCTTTAATTTGATAACCGGCTTTAAGTCCTCAAGTCAATATCTTTATTCGAAAGCCATTTATTGACAAAGTCTTCGTTGTGAAAAGCAGTCAATTAAATGAAAAATAACTTGGTTAGGTGAAGGCCTTGGAATCCTTGGCTGGTTTAGAATACTACAGAAACTCAACAGTTGCTTCTCATGCTGGTGAGTGAGTTTTGCCTTTTCTAAAACCTGATATGCCCAAATAGGCTTACCCTGCCAGTGGATGGCTTAATCTGACTGTAATGATGTCCTCTTTTGCACTGTGGACTATTCTGAGGATATCTTTGCCACACAGTTAATAATGTAATTGAATCTATGATGGTAATAATTGATAATGAAGAAAGATATTAGAGACATAACTTTTACTATTTTATAGAGAAGCAATGTGTTCTAAGTAATGAAGCTAGGACTTTAACATGCCATTGTCAGGGTATGTTAACTCCTATATTTTGGAGATGCTTTTGAGATCTAAGTATAAAATTCTGAAATATCCTTATTCTTGTTTTTCTTTTATTAGCTTTGTTGTTGTGTCTTTGACATCATAGCTTCTAAGATTATTTATTTGTTATGGCCCAACAATAAAACCAATTGAAAACAAAGTAACAAATACTAAGAACCAGTAAAGCCTTTAAGGCTTGAAACTGTAGAAAGGAGGTAGAGTGATTCTTTTACTTGCATAAGTAAAACCAATCAATTATTTGAATGTCAAATAGCTAGAAATATTTGTAAGAATTCTTTTGAAATACGGTGAAACTTAAAAAATCAATTTCTCAACCTTTGGTTAGAATAATTGAAATCACTTTAAAGTGTGACAGTAACATAAAGCACTTGAGATGACCAGCTGCTTGGCCTTCAGCACATTTGTGCTTTTTATAAAAGATGCTTTTATTGAATAATTAATAAACATCAAGGCACTACTGTGTGAAAGTTGGAAGTTTCTCTTCTCATCCACTCCAATGTAACCAGTGTAAATAGTTACATTTTCTATCGTTGATGTAATTATAATCAGCTCCTTTTTGGACACTTTTGTTATTATGTGATATAAAATATTTCTAATCTTTATATTTCAAATAATAATAATAGTTGACTATACAATAGAAATAATAAGAATATATGCATGTAAAGCACTTATTTACATATAATTAGACTTGGAAAATTCTGGTTAATTGACTATTTGTGTATCTGGCAGTTTACTGTGACATATTGAATTCCCTGATTAGTTGTATGGTGTATTAGTCAGCCAAAGGGGTGCTGATGCAAAATACCAGAAATCTGTTGGCTTTTTTAAAGGGTATTTATTTGGGTAGAAGCTTACAGTTACCAGGCCATAAAGCGTAAGTTACTCCCCTCACCAAAGTCTGTTGCCACGTGTTGGAGCAAATGGCTGCTGACGTCTGCAAGGGTTCAGCCTGCCTCTTCCTCTTAAGGCTGTGTGGTCCTAACTTCTTCCAATAGCAGCTGTAGGCTGGGATAAGTCTTGTCTCTCTCCTGGAACTTCTTCTCCGGGCTCAGCTGCTCTCTTCTCTCCACAAGGTCAGCTGTAGACTATCAGGCTTTCTGTCTTCCTGGGGCCTCTGCTGTGTCTATGGTGCCGTCTTTATTCCTCTGTATTATTCTCCTGAGTGTTTTCTTCTTGGGGTGCCAGCATCGAATACTCCAACTAAATCCTCTGCTGTGTAGTTTTCTCTGTCCCACCAAGGGGACAGGGACTCAAAGTGCTACTGATGTGGTCCAATCAAATCCTTAATCATAATTTAATAAAGTAAAAGTGAAACCTCTGAATCCAATTCAGTATAATATGCCAAGAGGAACAGTCCAATTTACAAACATAATCCAATATCTATTTTTGGAATTCGTAAATAATGCCGAACTGCTACATATGGTTAAGCTCGAAAGGAGCCTTGCATTCATATTACCTTGTGTATTAGCATTTTTTCAGAGAAGTGGAGCTACTACATACCCACACACATATAAAGGAATTTGTTACAGAGATTTGACTTTCCATAATTGTGAGAACTGGTTAAGTGGTTTCCGTAAGGATGTTGTCTTCTGATGCTACGGCTTGCAGTCCATAGGGCAGGTAGCCAGGAAGGAAAATTAAAGGGGAGAGGATTAAGAGCATGCTGAAAGCATGAGCTCAAGCTCCACAGGAATGAACTTTAACTTGTGCCATCTCTTGTTGCTATGACCTTGGTCGTGTAGGTGTCCTGCCCAAGGAGTTGGAAAAGGTAAAGGATGCTTTCATGCCAATGGGTGAGCCACCAGATCAGTGAAAATATCATTGATCTACAAAATGGCTATGGCTTGCTGCTTCTCTTTTACCCTCCTAATCTCTCACACGAAACTCTCTTGTGGCCCACCCTAACTGGAAACATAGAAGAAAGGGAACTCTGGGAAAGGTAATTTGGCCTAGCCAAGTTGGCACATTGCAAATGATTCCACATACCCTTTAGTTCTCTGTCCATTCTAAAGTTAAAGAAATCTAACCCAGGAATGGGTCATATGGTGCTATAATGATTAACACATAAATGTGGGGAAAAAAATAAATACTAAAGTGATGAACAATGAAAATTTGTAGGCAAACAGAATTGCATAGAAGGTTGATTTTTTCTTTTTGGCTTTTTATGCCCAATGATTTCTTTTTACCCTTTGTAATAAACAATGTAATGAATCTGAAAGATAATTGACACTTGCTTCCAACCCAAGCATTGTAGGTGAGAGTGGTTCAGAAAAGAAATCCAGAATCAAAATGATCTCTACATAAACGGAGCACGTTAATCTACCCTCTTACAGAGAACATAGTACTGAACAGTTCATGAGCAGTGAGGGGCAGAACATGGTTGGGTTAAGGATTTGGCACAGGTGACCAGAATGGAGAGAGAAGCTTAATTTCTCACAGTTCTCACATTGCTTTCCGGTGTTTTACACTTCCCTCTGTAAAATGCAGCAGCACTTAATGCAGGCCAGCATTCTTATCTTTAGTATGAAAATTGGACTGGGATTTAAGAAGCCTTGGTTCTCCTGTACCTTTAGCTACTAGTAAGGACAAGTAAAGCTGGGTAGGCCCGACTCCACCAGATTATGGGGGACTTTGGAGTTCAAAGAAGAAATTTAGATGTGATTCAACAGGAGACTAGGAAGTATTTGTGTGCATGCATGCTTGTGTGTAGTGAGAAATGAGAATTCTGGTTGTGATGCTGTACAGCACAATGTGTCATGTAAGAAGATTAGTGTGGGAATAAGTTGTAAAGCCGCAGGATTGCATGGCTAAATTGTTTTTTGGGTAACTCAGGTATGAGACTGAAGAGAGCCTAGACTGGTGTGTGGTGACAGGAGAAGTAGAGAAAGGAAGAGTTTGGGAGTATTAAAACAAAAACTAAAAAAACAGCACATTGTCAGTTTAGATGGTGGGTAAGATGCTATCATTTCCTGATTATTTTGAGAGGATGGGTCAGGGGAGAGGACTTTATCTTAATTTTGTCCTTTTGTGAAACAAGTTATTTGATATTCTTAGATCCAAGTTTTAAAACCTTACATACACTGAAGCAGTAAATTTAGTTTTTGTTTGTTTAAAGAAATATGTTGTTCATTATGAACACAGTTCTACTTTGAAGACTGATTTTTTTCATGCCATCTAAAATGAATGTGGTCACTTTGTGGAAAATTCTTAATCTTAATTATAGTTCCATTTTCTAGGACAATAATGAAATGCATCCTTGGATGAGGGAAAGTGTATAAAATAGTCTCAATTATCCCAGTGCAATTATATTCATTGTTTATTTTCCTTGTAAAATTAGTAAGTTATTAGATATTGAAAGTTACCATGGCCACTAAGTAATAGATAAGTCTCTACATAGTCAATCATTTGACAAATAAATATTTCATTTTTAAGGATTTTAATCAGCTATTAAATATTAATGTTCTTTATAGAGTATATACATTATTTTACCAAGACCAAGAAAGTACCTAAGTTGGCAGCTAGGAAATTTTAAAAATAGACGTTATTTTATAATATATTATTATAATATTTATTTGAGAAAATATTTGCTATCATATGTTTTCACCATTAGTATAATCAATCATTGCTAAATGTATTTGGTGAATTTGGAAGGTTCAACTTTCCTTTCTCTATGCTTACCCCTTTTATTGCAGACATTTATGACATATATGAGCGACTATTTGGGCGAAATATCTTTTTCCCATCATCTAGCTAAAGGGTATACACATAAAAAAGAGAAATTAATCACAATAAATATGCTGTTACTTGCTCATGACCAGAACAATTCCAATAATGTCCTTCACCGGGGTGTCTTTCCTTGAAACTAAGGCACACAGATTTTTAAATCCAGACTGGAAATATTGAATATACTTGGTATACCCTCTTTCTGTATCCACTGTCAAGAAGGGCCAAATGGAGTGTCTTACAATCCTTGCTGTAGTACGTAAATTTATTACTAGAATCATTTTTAACAAAAAGTGCCCAAGGCTGCAACCTCTACTTGATTAAAATTGTTAATTGAATTGAAAACTATTTTAAAATTAATTCCTTAGACCATTCCCAATCAAAAGGACTTTAGAGTGGTCCAGTGTCCAAATAATGAAATAAAATCAGCATTTATGCTTGTGCTGGCCAATATATGGTCATGTTTCATTATCCATTCATGGCATATCTCTTATAGCCAAATCCAGGTGTTGGAGACATAAAGATGCCTAAGATTTTCCTGATCTCAAGAATCTAAAGGTCAAATGTGGGAGAAGGACATGTGAACAAGTTATAATGTGGAAGCATGTGCAGTGTTACAGATAATGTGAACACAGGCTGTTTGTAGACAGGAAGAGAACCAGCTATAATGGTATACCTTCATTGGAAAACAGCTACAATTAAACTGAATAATTATTTTAGCACATCACTAAATAATAATGAAAATAAAAGAACCATAAAAGAAACATCTGTTTAGCTCTTGTTACATGATAAGCATCTACAGACATTTAATTGTTGAACATGTCTTTAACGTAGGCATTAAAGTATTTTCCCTTGATAAATCAGAATTCATAGCCTTTTTCACAAAATCAGTAAGTCAAAATCTTATAACATTATGGGAATCTAATGACTTAGATGTTTTTTTATTGCTCCATGTAGACTTTAACATATTTTGTTTTTGTGAGAAGGTGTCATACCTTGTTTTTCTTTGAATTTCTGTAGCATATCATTTAGTGCCTAAGCGCTCCTTGTCTGATCTACATTTGAGGAGCAAGCTGTGTTAGTATTTTGAGCTATTCTCATTAGCAAGTAAGTAATTTTGCCAGTGCTTCCAAGTGTTAGGGGAAGTTTAGGAATCTAAGGGGAGAGATAGTTCCTGTTTTTATCATTCTTCTTATTAAAAACTGACTGATTTAATATATTCATGGAATAGTTTATATGTGATTTAGAAATCACATTTAGATTTTAACCTTTTATCAGCAATTTTTTTTTGTTAAAAATTGGAGTTTGCACATACCAAGTCATTTAATGCTACCTAAGCATCCATTCTAATTAAAAATATTTTGATAAACTCTAGAAGTAGGAAGTTTTGGTAATCAATGCTTTCATTAACTGGATACTGTGCTTCTCTGTGTGCTGCCTTAGGTTCTTTAATAACCAGGCCATATGCTGACTTCACAATATACATGTGGTCAATGTATGTGGTCACATACCTTCTCCTTGGAGAGAATTCAGTTTTTATGACGGATGTGCTTTCTTGTTTTTGTTTTTTTTTTCCATTTGGGTTCATGAAAGCTTTTAATCCTAAAGAGGGGAAATCTGTGTGGAATCAATGTTGACCTTCTATGGTCCCTGCTTTTACTTTTTTAATTGACTTTAAAAGAAAATGGAATCAATCATGGTTAATCCTCAATACATTTTACTAAAATTACCAGTGAAGAGTGAAACACATGGAGTAGGCTTGACTCTTGATTGAAATACAATGTCAAATATGTCTTCTTGTTAGATAGTCAGTGTTTTGTTGGTCGATATACTATGATAATCCCATTTCATCTTCTGGCCCACATCTAATTTGGCACATTGTGAGGGATTTCTTTATGGTGTGCAGGTTGTAGGAGGAATAATAAATGTCAAGGAAAACCACTTACTCTTAGTGCTTTTTGTCACAGTCATGTCCCTTCTCCCATCATACATACTTTTCCTTCGGTGAGTTCAGCTATTCTTAAGTGGCATTCTCATTTTACAAGGGAAGACCAGATCGGAAATTTCTAATGGATACCAAGGAGATAGAGTGGTACCCTGTATTTTGTAGATTGTTGATAGGTTTTGTCTTCTGAATCATATCTTGTTACAGAATTTCAGAAGTTTAAGATGATCAGTAAGTAAATTTTAAACATTTGGACTAACGGATATTGTTAAAAGGACAATACTTATGACATTCACAAGTAGTAGTAGCCATTCTCAGAAATTTTTTTCCTGGAAAGAATATATACCCAAATCTTTTGGAATGCTATATTTTTTTTATGACAAATGATAGCTTTGGAAAAATATCCGCTGGATTCACTTTGGGAAGCATAGCCATAGTATTATTTGATAAATTGGTTTTTTAGCTAATTAAGCTGCAAAATAAAATTCCACAACTTTTTTCTATCCAGCTTAACTAAGAATTTGCTAATATTAATTGGTATCCACCAACAAATCTTCACTGCAGGAAAATGAGTGACTTTTAGACAGGGAAATCATTGTATTTCTCGTTGCTATTTCAGCTAATTTCTCTTTTAACAATAGCAATTTAAAAAATTGTGATGTTTTTTCTTTTTCCTCTAATCAACACCATGCTGGTTATAAGGATAAAGGTTCATTAATTTTTTTTCCTGCAATATGCTTGATTGTTAATTTCCAGGTCAGTATCCAGTCTATCAAAGTTTCATGGGGTGATAATTTATGCTTGTAATGGACAGTCTATTTAAAACTATCGTGAAGTCATCCTATCAAAAGCTCCTGAAGTACTGTATCTCACTCTCACTTACTCAGTATCATATCACATTAGGGTTTGTTAATTTCCCATCTTTGATGACCGTTTTGGTCAAATAAAACTTCAGTCTTCCCATTACCTAATTTATCGCTAGTAATTTACGTTCTATTAATTGTATGCCTCATCTCTGTAGGAAAATTGCATTGTCTCCCTCCCTCCTTCCTTTCCTCCCTTTTCTTTTTCTCTCCTTTCCTCCTTCCTTTCTTTATTACCTCACAACTACAAATCTAGGGATAACCTCTATTATTTCTTGAGTATTTCTTGGATTCAGTGGGATTCATCTCAGTTGCCAGAGAAATTCACATCTTGTCTTTGAATCAGAAAACTTAGGGTCAGAATGTTCCACCTCCTCAACAGGCATATGCACCCATGGCTATGCTTTCTGCTCTTTCACCTGTGTTAGAGGTTTGCTTAATCAACCTGAGGTACTGTGCCAAAGTATTTGGAATATAAAGGTGGAGAAATAACAACCCCTGCAGCCAAAAACTTAGAGTTTAGTAATAAATTGTTAACAGAAGCGATGATAGAATCTTCATAGGATATGGTGGGAACATGAAAGAGGGAGTAGGTTGCTTAATTTAGGGATGTCAAGAAAGACTTTATTAACGTGCCACAACTGAACTGAGGTACGATGATTCCATGTTGGTGGATGTAAAGTTCAGTGTGGAGGCTTAGTGTGTGCAATGTATTCTAGACAGAGCTGATTTGAAAAAGGTACCAAGATGTGAAAATGGTCAGAGATTTGGGTTTTGGAGCTACATGTTCAGGTACCCCTAATTGATATAGTTTGAGTTATATGCTGTTTCTTATCATAAATGAGACCTCTATAGTAAGAACCAAAAGTGCTATCTACTTCTGAGACTCATTTGGAGCCTCCATGGATCCTAATTCTCTGATAGTTACCCATAAAGAATATTAGATGCATTCATGAACATCAAGTAGGCAATAAAAATGTTTTGGACACTTGTCTTTATTATGAAAGACTTAAGAAGATCTTTGGAACCAAGAAGTATGCCCATGCTTAGCCACATTCTGGAAAGTAGGAAGGTGTCTTCAAACCTAACTTACTTAGATTTAAACAGTACGAATTTTCAGATGGTCGGCTCAGGCAAAAACATACTCTCAGTAAAATCAAAGAAGCTATTTTCAGATTAAATGTTTAGTTTTCATACTTAATAATAGTGTGCAAAACATTAATTTTGGTATTTTTCAGGCTTAAAATGGCTGCTCAGAAGTAGAAATCCAATGTATTACATTTTTTCAAAGATTTATTTCATTTTATTTCTCCCCACCTCCTTGTTGTTTGCACTTGTTATGTCTGTTCGTCTTCCTTGTTTCTTTAGGACGCACCACGAACCGAAACTGGGACCTCCAATGTAGGAGGGAGGTGCCTAATTGCTTGAGCCACCTCCACTCCCTGCTTTGCTGTGTCACTCATGTTTTTCTTCTTGTGTCTCTTGTTGCATCATCTTGTTGCATCAGCTCTTCACACCTGCCCATTGCACCAGCTTGCTGTCTTCTTTAGGAGGCACTAGGAACCGAACCAGGGACCTCCCATGTGGTAGGCAGAAGCCCAATTTCTTGAGCCACATCCACTTCCCTGTATTACATTTTAAATACAGTAAATAAGGATTCAGTTTATGCCAGCTTGAGTTGAGGAGTTGGGATTTTCAGATGGGACCCAGGAGTGGCTTACACTTCAGTATGGGTTGAACACAGGAGGGGGTAAGTGGGCAGTTGACTGGGGCAGTAAGCAATAATGCTGGGAAAGTAGGCAGTCACTGGACTGAGGCACTGAACTTTAAATTTTAGACTAGGGGAAAACTTATAGAACTTTAAAGAGCAATGGAGGGTGTGGGTGGGAGAGGAACATCTGATTTGCATTTTAGAAGTATCAATCTGGTAGCAGTTTGAGATACATCCTGGCAGAAGAAGAAACTAGAATCTGAGAGACTGATTATGAGACCCTGGCAGTGTGGATACAGAGGAGGTGATCAGGTAAGTGTCTATATGGTTACTACTTTTATTTATTCAACAGATAGTTGTTATGTTCTAACTAGCCACTAGTAACATAATGGAGAGCAAGACAGACATGGCTCTTGTCCTCATGGAGCACAGAGAGAAGTCTAAGACAACCTCTAAGTCAATAGCTTAGGTGCCTAGAAGGAAGCTAGTGCACTCAGCACAGCAGGAAATACGGGAGGTGAAAGAGGCTTGTGGGGACGGCAATTCGCAGTAAGTGGAGCTTGCATTCACTTTTGGACAAACTGAGCAGAATTACTTGGGACCTAGTTGGGACACTTTTGAGTTGAGGCGTCTAGGCTAGTATTTCCTGTGGGTTAGTGTGCATTGAAATCACCTGGAGATTTTGATACACTGTAGATTCTGATGTTGAGGGTCTGAGGTGTGGCCAGAGCTTCTTTATTTCTAACGTGCTGCTGCTGGTCCATGACCCATACTTTGAGCAGTAGAAATGTATTTAAAAAGCTGGTTAAAAATAGTTAGATTAAAAAAACAGTTAGGTTATAGGTCCTGCTCTGGCAGAATATCTTCATTATTTCTCTCCCTCTTTCTTTCTACACACACACACCTCAAACTTGAGAAGAAACTTATAAAACAAACTCTTGGGGAACAGAACCATTTACAGATTCAGGAATGCCTACATGTGTACACATACATTCATTTACAATGAAATTGCTTTTGCAGAAAGTCCATAATCTTCAGGTCATCTGGTAAATATTTCTTTATGTCAAACGTGGACAGAACACACTTTGCTGATTTTACTTCGGGTTGTCAATGGGGAATAATGAACTCATATTTACAGATAACCATTTCTAAACCACACTTTAAGTGTTGACTTTTAAACTCTAATCCATAAAATCTGAAAGGCAGTAAAAAAAGAGAAAACAAAATGTCCAGCAATTTTAAGGATGTGTTTCTGTGAGGGAAACACTGTATAGTGTTTTTTTTCTTTTTTGCCTCAGGGGAAGAAGATAACAAATGTCATTTGTGGAATAAATGTTTATATATACATAATTGCCTGCCATATTCTGAGCCTGTCCTGAAAAGTAGTAGATACTGGTTTGTTTTTTTTTTCTACTTCTTGCTTGCCTCATGAGGCAAAACAGTAGAGAAGGAATCCAGAACTTGTCATTCTCTGCTTCTTAGATAAAAAAAAGGAAGAGAGTACAGAAAAGGGCTTTTCTATAATGCAGGGAATAACCGGGAGGTAGAATTTCTTCTAATAGTTTTTGATATGTCGAAATCTGATCAAGGTTTTTGTAGCACTTGAATAAAATCTATGTTTTCATAAGTCAGTTATTTTTGCAGTGAGTGGTGAACATTCTGTTTGTTCTGAGCACTGCCCATATAAATCATTAGGGAGAACTGGAGCAAGTACTGTTATCCTTCTGTTGGGATTATTTCTTGGATTGGTACTCCTTGCTTTACTGTGACTGCTGAAATGATGTGGTCTGAGTGACATTGATGATACCTTAGGAGTAAGACTCAACTTCTTGGATGGGTTTGTAATTTTATTTCCCTATACACTTGTTCATTGAGCCTATTCTTATATAACAGGAAAATAAAATCAATTGCATATAGAGAACCAGGGATGTTCCAATCTCATTAATAGATCAAAAACCTCATTAAGGAGGCAACTGTTGTATTGTGTAAGGGGCTTAAAGTTAGAAGACTTGGATTAAAATCCTGACTCAGTTCCTTGCCAGTTCAATAATCAACTCAGAGCCTCATTCTCCTCAGCATGGAATACTGTTCAGGTAAAATGTACTTATAGTCTGGTAATGTACATGCCATACGAAACTATTCTCATGTAAGCAGTACTTCCAAGGTTATATTTGGGCTTCAAATTATAGATTATGTAAGTAATATGCCAAATGATAAATACTTAATTAGCTTAACTGATAGCATGGAATGTAAATAACCTAAACAAAATGTTAAATGCATATTTAAAAAATCCCAAAGTTCCAGATCTAAAATTGGTCTCAAAATATATGTCAATGCCCTGACAAAAGAAACAGACATTGTCTATAGAAATGGATGATTCAGGGATTCAGAGGAAGTAAAGCAGAGCTTTGAGGAAATACAAAAAATGTTTTTAAAAAGCCTGTGAAAATGACCATTTTGGGCATAGAAAAACTTTTTTTTTTTTCACATTCATAGTTACAATCCTCCCCAGAACTACTAGGTCTTTTGTCTCTCTAGCATGATCTTGCTAAATTTCACTTTCCTGCATTTTTTTCTGCCAGAAAAATCTTTATTCTTTGGTTCATATAAAAAACAATTTCACTAAACCTAGAAAGACATAAAGCAAATTTCCAGATAGACTTACATGCATAAAGTTTATAGCCACGTACATTCTCCATTTTTAGATACTGGGAGAAACTATGGTCGTTTGTTCCTACACCAAGGGTATACTTGTGTGCATGCACATGTGTATGTATGTATGAATGTGTGTTTGTATTCCGTATATGAAAAACAAAACAATGATCTCAGGTCTACTAAGATTATTTTGTTTGTTTCTATCTTTCCTCTCAAAAAATGTTGATCAGACTGAAAGAAGTATAGAATTTAAAAATTAGCATAATTACTAGTCATAATCTATAAAATCATATAAAATCAACTGCATAGAGTTGGTTACAGAAATCCATAAAATCACATAAAACCAACTGCATAGAGTTGGTTACAGAAATCCCTTTTAAAAAGAGATGTTTATTTGCCATGTCTTTCTCAAGTGCTGAATTAGTATTGCAGAAAAACTATGTAACATTGGAAAAATTAGGCATTCTCCCCCAAAGTTAACCAAATATCTCCCCAATTTTTGCATATAGCATTGCAATGCCAGGAAGTAGGCTTTGCACTCAGTCTGTATATAGGTCAATGACCAGGGTGAGGTGTTGTGTGTGAGTTTTTGAACATTAGAGAAAATCTTTACAAGAATTATCTTGGGTAAAATCATCTATAAAATTTCCTCTTTGATGACCTAGATTAAATTTTGGTCCCTGAAACCTAGTAACTAAAAATATGTACTGACAAGTTTGTTTATTGCAGTTAATCCCAGGGTAACAGGAAAGCTCGGTCACCAAGATTCCCTAGGTTTTGTGATAGCTCTAACTGTGCACAAAGAAAATTTTCCTAATTTCTCTTCATATTCTGATCCTTGCTACAAAAAAGATAATTTACAGCTCATAGGCAACATTTGATATTAGTATTATAAAATAAAGCCAATTAACTAATCACTATTGGGAGGTATTATAAATCACAGATGATTTAAAATTTTCATGTCTATATGAAAAAAATTTAGTTTTTTCCTTAAGATTCAAGTAAAAACAAGGTTAACTATTCTATAAACATTGTCTCCGTGCCACCAGCTTTGCTGATCAACTAAAGAGTTGAGTTGCATATTTAAATTTAGTATTGATCGTTAATTTATTGATAGTTTATTTCCTAAAGCTCCTAAGATTAGAGACTTTATCAATGGGTCTACTCTGTTTCAGTAATAATGGTGAAAAATCTAGGTTTTAAACATGGAGAGCCTTGACCACTAATCTTGAAATTAAAAATGGAATATGTAATTACAATTTTGAGGACTTCCTTATTGTTTTAGGCTTCTTTGCTGAATAGTGTACCCAAAGAAGCAAATGTTTAAAGGGAACTGAGTTCCCTGAAAGTATTAAGTGTTCATTAAACCCTTCTGATATTGCCTGTTCCCTTGTTAATTTAAAGCCAACACATAAATGAATTAACAAGTAAAACCTTTGTTACAAAATTTTCATACTATTTGAATTTGTAAGAAAATGAAATAAATAAATAAGTCCACTGTTTAAGAAAATT
The DNA here is from genome assembly GCA_029593785.1 of Cabassous unicinctus. Classification (NCBI taxonomy): domain Eukaryota; kingdom Metazoa; phylum Chordata; class Mammalia; order Cingulata; family Chlamyphoridae; genus Cabassous; species Cabassous unicinctus. The sequence goes on along the minus strand of JAQZBX010006135.1, from coordinate 9,234 downwards.
CACGTGTGCTTAGGTCATGTTTTATTTATTAACATTAAAATTATCTATCTCACAGGTGGAAGTTTTATAAGTCTTGGAGTTTATATTGGAATTTATACTTTAATTATCTTGCTGCACAATTATTAATAATAAATTCAGCATAAGCATAAATGAAGACAAAAATCACTTGGATGATTTTCTGCATTTGGGGTGAGATGGTTCTTCATTATGCAGGGATGTCTTGCCTATTAGAGGACTTTCAGCATCGCAGGTCTCCACTCACCAAATGCCAGGAAAATGTGCCACAGATTTCCACATGCTCCCAATGGAGCTGACAGTTCATCCACTGAAAATCACTTCTTTCTCATAAAGACTTAATTGTTCTGATTTAAGTTATCACCTGTATGATACCTGAGCCTTTTCTCCGCCACTCTTATCTTGAGTCCATTGCTTCCCACCTCCTCAATCCAGGATTTGCTTTATCAGTTGAGGAGTCTCTTGCATCTTCAATTTTCCTTGTCTGCTGGCACTGTCAATATACAGACATAATCGTCTATATCTAATTACACAGAAAACCAAATAAAATAATTACAGATTAAAACAATAATTTTCATCCTACAACCATATCTCCTTACATTTCCATCAATTTTTAGGCTGTAGATTTTTGGAATTTGAATGATTTATATAGGCATCTTTTAATCAAGTATAAAAGAAGCAATTGTTTCATTTGTTTAACAGGCAAGTGTATGTAGCACTAGTAACTAACTGTTAAGACTCACACACTGCATTTCCCAGAGGTCTTTTATAGTTTGGGGACCAGTATTTGGGGATTGGAATTTTTTGGCTTTGTTTGAATCTTGTTTGTTTTTCTATCGATATTATATGCTGTTAATGAGGAGTGGTATACTTTGAATTTCCTCCTTCCCTTCCTTTCATCCTTATCTCTCTCTCACTTTCTTTCCTAATAAAAATACTTTCATGTTATACTTTTTTCAGGTCCTACTAATTCTGTTATAAATTTAATTATATATTTATCAATTCTGTCATTTGGAAGCAATTTTACTTATCTTTTGTGTAAATTAAAATTATTCATTCTCACTGGTAACTCCCAATTGAAATTTCCCTCTTTATGTTATATTATAAAATGTATATTTTAAAAATGATGCCCTTTAGCTCTCCTAAGAAGCTTGGTTGAAGGTGATTCATCATCAAAATGAGAAAGATTTGTGGATATGATTTACATGAGAAATACATAAGCACATAAATATCCAGAGAATTTATTTGAACAATGAAGAGTTTTCTAATAATTTACTTTCTGTTATGGTTTAGAAATATTAATATCATATAATAATATTTCCCAATATGGTTTAAACATTGTAAACCATCTCCCCCCCTCCTTAAAAGCATTGTTCTTTCCTCATTTTTCTTTTTGTATTTCATCATTTAATCCTCATGTAGGAATGGAGTTGTAGTTCAAATTATTAGTCTTCCATATAATTCTGCCTCTTCAAAATATGATCATAACCAACTAGCTGTCTTAGTAATTTCTTTTTCTACCACAAACCCATGTAGTTTGAGAATCATTTCTTTTTGAAATATATTTATTATAAAATTTAGCATATGCATAAATGTTGTAACATATATGTATAGTTAACACAGTAAAAAATAAAGCAAACACTGGATGTTATACCAGCCCCACCGTACCCCAACCCTCCAGTAAAAAATATAACATTATCAACACTTTTGGGGCATGCTGTGCCTTTCTGTATCACCTCACCCTTCCCTACCCTCCAGAGGTAACCTCTATTCTGAATTTTACGTTAATCACCTCCTTGCTTTTATTTATTGCTCTACTAGTTATGTATGTGTCTGAAAACAATATTCTGTTTGGTTTTGCCTGTTCTGAGCTTTATATAAACAGAACAATAGCAAATGATTTATTTTAAGATTTTTTTACTCAATATTATGTTTGGGAGATTCATTCATGTTGATGTCTATGGTTATAGTTTACTCATATTTTTTCTTGAGTATTTCATTGAATGAATCAACCACAATTTATTTATCTAGTGTACTGTTGGTGGACAGTAGAATTATTATTTTCACATTTTTGATATTATGAACATTGCTTCCATGGACTCCTGGCAGGAGTTGTTTTTAGGATTTATATCTAGGATTGGAATTGCTTGAACATAGGGTATACACATGTTTAAATTTACTAGGTAATGCCAAACAATTTTCCAAAGTGATTGTACAATTTAGAGAATATCTAGTAGTGGATGTTATCAGGTTAAGTTTTTTGTCAGAGCTTTGGGTGTGAACTGCTTTGGGGTTGGTTGTATTTCCTCCTCTGCAAATTTCTTGTTTATATACTTAAACATTTTTCTATTGCGCTGTTTATCTTTTTTATTGATTTGTAGAAGTTTTCATATATTATCTATATGATACCTCAGTTTGTGGCTTTTGTTTTCACTCTCTTCATTGTGATTTTTAATTAAGAGGATATCCTTAATTCAATGTAGTCATATTCATTAGTCTGTTCCTTTTATGATAAATGTTTTTGTATAGTGATTAAGAAGTTCTTCCCTATCATAAGTTTATAAAGATACTCTATTGTGATTTTTATTTTGTTTGTGGGGTTGAAATCTATTTTCAATTATTTCTATATGGATAACCAATTTCCATTATGATTTATTGACTATTTCATCTATTAAAATGTTTCACTCATCAGCAATACCTAGTTTGTAATAAACTTTTCATGTATGTGCATGCTTATTTCAGAACTCTGTTCTATTATTCTGTTTATTCAAATATGTAGCACATTATTTTAATCCCTCTAATCCTATATGAAAATGGTAATATTCTGCTCACCTCATTCTTCTGGTATGTATTGGTCATTTCTTCTTCCATATCCATTATAGAATCAGCTAATCAAATTACAGGACAACCCCTGCTGAGATTCTTGTTGGAATTTTACTGAATCTATATATCAATTTGGGAAGGACTTACATCTTTCTGATATTGAGTCTTCTCACCTAACAAAGTATATTATTTCACCATTGATTTAAATTTTCTTTAATGTCTTTGAGTAACTTTTATGAATTTCTTCAGAACAGACTTGCAAAAAATTTAATTCCAACTTAGAAAACATGTCATGTTTCTCATAATGTTTTCAGATATTAACCTCAAAAATCTCATGTCTTCCTTTAATATTACTTGACTCTCCAAATAAAGTAAATATAGTGACTAAATTAAATGTGGACAGCCACACAGTCTTCTTTCTCCCCTACACAGGCCAGGTGTTTCTTTGAACCATTGATCCATTTGAAAATCACTCATCATGCCTATTTATTACCTACAATGTCCTTCCAAATGGCATGGCTAATTATTGAGAAGGCAGGTATATCTCCAGGTAGTTATAATTCATTGTATATACAAATATTTCTGAAATGTGTGTCATATTGCAGTATAAATAGCCTATTATATTATATAGTATAGTAAATAGCTAATGCAATATTTCATGCTCAGCTGATGCTAGAGCCACATAATTCTTTTTCTTATGATCATAAAAATATCCCTTACATTGCTGAGGTCCTTTAAAGCTTACCAGGTCATTTCATCCACAGGGTTTTTAATGTATCAGCTAAGAATGATAACAATATGAGGGTTTTTATGAGAAGCCCTTATATAGCTCAGGGTTCAAGTTTAACAGGTTATTTCATCCACAGGGTTTCATTTGGGTCTCCCAACAACCTAATTGAGGCAGGGCATGTATTGTTCTCATTTTGAAGAGGAGGAAAGTAGAACAAAGAGATGATGTGACTTGCACAAGGTCACGTAACTGATCTGTCGTAGAGGTGATTCTCAAGTTCAGGTTTGCTGACCAAATAGCCAGTGTTGCTGCCTCTATGTGGCTCGAGTGGTGGTGGTACAGATTAGGGATCTGTGGGCCAAGTCAGGCCCTCTGGCCCTTTTTGTTATTATTTGGCTTACTTAACAGCGAAATCCTTAGGTGAGGTTTGCTGGTAATGGTCTTTTGGAGGCCTCCTGCCTCTGCCCGGTGTTATAGCTGGGCCAGTTTGTACCTGCTTACCTTCCTGGTCCCTATGGGCATTTGAGTTTGTGAACTCCTTTCTGGAATAAACCTGGCATTTCCTATCTTAGTCATGAATTTTTTCCTTCCTGCATGAACTACCTTGTACTTGTTCTGATTACTTATCACCAGACAAATCTTCTAGACTGCTTTGCAATTCTATTATGAAAAGATAGATTAATTATTATTCTCATAAGAATAGGCACAGAACACATAATACAGTGCCTTGTACTCAATGTGTGCTCACTAAATGTTAATTGATGATGAAAGAAAGATTTAAATCTTCCTCTAAATAATGAGATTTTCTAGTTATCTATCAAAATCTAATTTTGTTGAAGTCACTTCACCTCATTGTAAGAAAATGTGGCTAAATTCAACAGATAAAATGTTATTGGCTCGTAAAATCAAACTCGCTCTGTGCTTGGTACTATATGGGATTTTATTAGGTTATTTCTGGGAAAGTTTTGGATTATGTTGCTAAAATTGGTATAAAATTTACATAAAATTTGTATATTGGATCTTTGCCACAAGACATCTGTGACATGCCACCTTATTGTGGATGCCACTTTTCCTCCAACTTCAGATATTTCCATTAGTCCTTATTAGTCTCCCCTTAAAGTCCTTAGAGCAATATTTGTTCCCACAGATTTGAATGCCTTTCAGTAAGTAGTTCAGAGTTTCACTTAACACCAAAAATTAATTGAGCTGCAAGTAAGGGGATGAATTACTCATGAAAATGCTTTCCCCTAACTCCACGATGGTAGAATGCTCTAATCCTTTCCTTCAAGTTGACTTTTGAATTCTGAGCAATGGAATTCAACCCATGAAAACGCTGTCCCCCAACTCCAGGATGGTAGAATGCTCTAATCTTTCTTCTATGTGTGAAGCTTCGTTTTATTTGGAATTTAAAAAGGAAGTTCTGTTAGGTAAAACTGCAGTACAAGTCCTTTTTTATGTAAGTTCATGTATTAATCAAAACAGCCATGTGGGTTACTAGTAGACTGTAACACCAGGTGGCAATAAAATGTCTTCCTCATTACAGTCAATTCCGATGAGTTGCAGAGACCTCCTGTACGTGATGGCCTTTCTCAATGGGCATCCTCACTTGGTGGTAGGGAAAATGAGTATGGGCTGTATGAAACCATTTCAGCACCACCCTGAGCTTAATAGAGCAGTCTTTCATTGCCTGTTAACAAGCTGCGCTGGTGCCATAAAATGTTCAAGCTGACAAATGCTGTCAGAGCTCCTTCAATGCAAAGATTTTCTGCTGTATTTAGCATGTTAACTTTTATTTTAACGAGCCAAAACACACATCAGTTGTTGTTTGTTCAACACACAGTGTGGTCTCTTAAGCCATCCTGTTAGTCGCAATGTACAAATCAACATCCCATTCCGGTGACCATGAATAGCAAAATTCTTCAATTAAAAGCTGTGGAGTTATGCTGACTCTTAACAATTCGTTTTCTCCCAGAAGTGAAATAGATACACGTACCTGCTGGGAAATGATTGAGTTTATTTAGTTTGGATTTTGTTGCATTACATTAGATAAGCATTTTTCGTTAAGTCTAATGTATAAGCTAAGAATAATAACAATATGAGGACTTTTATGAGTTGCCCATATGTGGCTTGGGGTTCAAGTTTATGCAGCTACTTATTACTAGTCTAGCACCACCACTACTGCGGTTGCTAATTAACAAATACATTGTTCTATTATGTTCCAGGTGCTGTTCTGAGTGTTTTACATAACTTTATTAATTTAATTTGACAACACTATTTATTATATATTATTATTATTTACCAAAACTGAGTGACAGAAGATTAAATAATTTGTCCAAGTCCATGCAGATAAGATATGGCAGATCCACTATTGAAACTCAGGCATTCTGGCTCTGTGCTCTTAACCAAAATAAATGCAACAAATCAACTGCAATAATACCGAATACCCCCTTGCATTGAAAGGGAGCACACAAATTGAGTGCCTACTTTTCTGATGGATGTGTTTAGTTTTGCAGTTAAGAAAGAGAACAGATATCTCTAGAAATGGAGTTTAGAATGATAGGATTTAGATTTACCCATCTGGTCACGTTTTCCAAGACTGAAAACGGAGAATAGCTGGAGTGGCAAGAGTGGACATTTCTGGGTTCATTTTCCTTCTCTTTCTTCATGTATCTTTCATCTCCCAAATAACTACTGCAGCCTGCAATCTCAGATGACGATCAATTCACAACAGAATTGAATTTCAATTCAGTGTGCCTTAATCATTGTAAGGTGGTACTTCAGAAAGTACTCATTAAAAATCCTTTTTTGTTTGTTTTTATTTTTATTTTTTTTTAAACATTTATTTTATTATTATTATTATTTTTAAAGATTTATTTATTTATTTATTTATCCCCCCCTTGCTGCTTGTGTTTTACTGTGTCCATTCGCTGTGTGTTTCTTCCGTGTCTGCTTATCTCCCCCTTGCTGTGAGGTCCCGCTGCATCAGCCCCCGCGCCGCGCTGGCTGGCCTGCCCTCACAAGGAGGCCCCCCGGAAGCGAACCCGGGGCCTCCCATATGGTAAACGGGAGCTCTATCCATTGAGCCACACCCGCTTCCCTGTTTGTTTTTAAATTAAGCTTCAATGCTTATAATATTATGAGGAAGCTATTGATTTTAAGAGGTGGGATTCATTGAGGTCTTTTTTTTTTCTTTTTTCTTTTTTCTTCTATAAATATAAATTGGCAAGTAGCAGAAAGAGTGATTCTGACTACAAAGTCATTATCCCCAGTGAGTTGAATGTGGGCATTATAATTCACCAGCAGCTGATGACTGAGTGGATCTTGAAGAATGAAAAGGTAGATTTTAAAGCATACAGATTCTATAGTTATGATTTTTCCATAAGAAATGTATGAAGCTAAAATTTATGACAGGAAGTCAGACCAGAAAATCAGGGAGTTTGAATTTTTTTTCTCCATCCTAATCAGTTTCTTGCCTTCCTTTTCCGATTACTGCCCTCACTGAGGCTAGTTACCTGTGTCTCTGACACATTTCCAGTAGACCTTTTGAAATGCATTTTGGTTTCCAGGCTGTGATTTCTGCCCTAGCTGATTTCTGGAACACGAAGGTCATTCATATATCCTGACAGGATCATTCTCATGTTTATGTTCTAAAAAGTAGGCTGAAAAGAAAAATTTGCTACTTTATTAATTAGGGCCCTTTAACATTTTGTATTCTCAAGCTTAATCATTTGCTTGTTTGAACTAAAGTCATCTTCCTTAATCACCATCATTAGTGGCTGTCTATGAATGATTAGCTCTCTGAATTTTATAAGCATGTTAGAACTTAATGCATTTTACATTCCCCATTAGGGAATAGATGTCATCCAATATTTTACTATCTCAATATATTTTTTAAAGCACGAGATTAACTGTAGGAGTGGTCTCTGATTCCTCTCTGACTCCTCTGTCCTACCTCTAAATCCGTGCTACCCTCGGTGGCTTTCAAATTAGAGTGGAGGTGAGCTTGGGAAAGCAGTGAGAGAGCAACTTGTATCTCATGTTTAGCTACTTCCCGGGAGTTTTCAGGAGATTTACTTCCCCAAAGGTGACAACCACTGCTGTAGGCTTGAACTTTTCCAGTGATGAACAGCTCACTCCTTACCTTTTAGAAATAGACCATTACATTTTGGGAATCATTTAAAATTTCTTTCTTATGACTAGCTGAGTGACTCCTTGTGTTCACTTGTTCCTAGCGCTGATCTTTAAGATGGTGCAGACGAATTATTCCTTCTCTTCCGGATGGCCTTTCAAATACCTGAAGTCATCTTGCTATTCCTACTGATGATTCTCATGCACATCAGCTCATGCCACCACTTGTCAGGTCCCATATTTTGAACACCTCTCAGGGTCATGACTTTCCCCTCTGAGTATTCTGCATGTGGAAATGGACACAGTATTCTGAAAAGAAACACTGCTGTTACCTATACACATACAGCATCTTATAGTTTACCAGGTGCTTCATATGTCTTCTCATTTTAGCCTCACAAAGACTTTGGCAGATGGAGACTGCTCAGTGTGCTCTCATTTATTGTCTTTTTTTCTGAATAGACCAGAAGCTCCAGACAGGCAGGTATTGACTGATCTTGTTTCATGTTGTATCCCCAGGTCCATGCACTGTGCTTTGCACATAGTTGCCACTGAGTAACTAATTGTTGAACAAATGAACCACTTGGTCTTGGGAATGGGTACTGGATTGGCAGCCAGTGTTGGAATAGGTTTAAGAGCTTGGGAGAGGGGTCTGTTTTGCATAATGTTCCTTAAAAATGTTTTGCAAGTTGAATGATCATGTTTGCCTGTTTTTTTTTTTTTTTAATCTGTTGCTTATTTTTCCCATCTCGCACACTTGAGACAATAATGTTTTTGTCAAATATAGGCATAGATAAATAAAACTTTGTATTTTACACTGTGTGAAGTTAGGAGTTTTAAAAAATTACTTTATAAAAAGAGCATTAATCCAAAAAGATAAGTAGTCATCATATTAAAACATCTCTTAGAAAATTAGGATTAAGCACATCAATAGAAATGCTTATTGGGAAAGTGTGCTAATATGTGGTTCAATTAACGATAATTCATTCAAATGGTAATATTTAAATGCTTCATGTGTTGGTCATTTTTCAAGGCTCTTGAGGTACAATGTTAATGACAAAGTCCCTACTTTTATGGATCTTATATTCTACTTGGGAAAGAACTGATAATTAAACAAATAAGAAAAATAAGATATATTTTGGTAATTTAAATGAAATAATACAGAGTAATGTGCTAAAGAACAACAGGGAGGAGATGATAAAATGAGCTGAGAATTGAAGGATGAGCAGGTGGCAACAATGCAAAGAGCTGACCATGTCAGCTGATGGAAAGAAGTGCAAAGGACCTGGGGTAGGAAGGAGTTGGGTAGGCTCAAGAAATAGAAACTTTGGTAAGCTGCAGGGAAGCATGGTAGCTGCAGGTTAAAGGTGAGGTTGCAGACATATGGGCCTTGTAGTGAAGCCCTTTTTTTTTTTAATATTTTTTTTTCTCTTAACTTTATTTGTACATTTAATAATCGAAAATATAAACAATTAAAAACTAAAAAGTAAACACAGATGAATATATACATTTCTCCATTAAATGTAATGGATACATATAAA
>JAQZBX010006134.1:29391-54235 GCA_029593785.1 Cabassous unicinctus | reverse complement strand
ATGGATGGATGGATGGATGAATGGATGGGTGGATGGATGAATGGATGGGTGGATGGATGAATGGATGGATGGATGGGTGGATGGATGGGTGGATGGATGGATGGATGGATGGGTGGGTGGGTGGGTGGATGGGTGGATGCATGGAGAGATGATCTCTCCCAGAACCAGACTTTTATGGACAAAGCAAGACACATCTGAGGAAAATCCACCTAAGGTCTTGATATGGGATCTAAAGCAAAGTTTGTCTGATAAAGTCACGGCTTCAGAGAGACCTTCTGAACTCATAGGCCCTTTGGAGCTTTTTCAAGGACAAATTTATAGGGGCCTAAGCATGTCCTCTTCTCAACGAACTTCTTAAAGATTCGTAAAGGCAATGAAAAAAACATAGACAAATAGTAGTTTGTAGTAACAAAGCATGTTTCCCCTAGGAGAAAAGCTTTGAAAAGTAGTCTGATAAAGTATTCCTAAAAATATTTCTTCATTCCATTTTGGAAGTTGGGAAAAAGAAGTAGACCTCAAATCCAATTCATTCATCATCGTGGTCAGAAACCCCCCAGTAGAACTCTCCCGGGGTGGCGTATTGCTAGGTGTTGTGAGGGAGTTTTGAGAGTGAATGGCCTATTTTTCTTAGAAGGGGATAGTACTCAGCTGAGGGTTAGCTGCATAGTCCATTGTTTAGATAAATGTTCAGGAATTTCCTGATGAAAATAAAGTTATTTGCTAAGTCACCTTCCTGGGTTAAACTTTTAGAGAATAGTTGTCATGTGAATGATAATGTAAACCAGTAATTCCAAAACTTCACTTTATATTGCAGTCACCACAAGACTTATTAAAACACATGTTGCTGAGCGCCATCCCCAGAATTCAATATATCTGGTCTGGGGCACTAGAATTTGTATTTTTAACAAGTTCCCAGGTGATACTGATGTTGTTGATCTGCTCCCGACTCCTTGAGAACCACTAATTCAGGCTGTCTTAGTCATTAATCCTATTAAGCTGAGCAGCTAGAGATGGTTTAAGGAGCCTAAATATAAGTATGCATGCCAATAAAATTCTGTCTTAACACGGCTCTGTCTAGCATTTGTCAGTTTATAATATTCAAGATGTTTTTACTTAAGAGAGAGTACTGGCATTTTTCTGTTCTGCATAACTAATTCTAATATATGCCAATTTTATATCATTCCTCTCAATAGGCAAGGCATTTCTTTAACTTTAATTACTATCTCAACATCAATTGCAGTGTGCAATTTATTCTGATTTCCTGGAGATGTTTTACATTGTGAAACTAGATCAGTCAATACTGTTAAAATATACTAATGGAGAAGATATGCACACCGGCTCCTGTTCACAATATTATACTCAGCACAGGTTTTATCAATAAGTGCTACCTCCTGCCAATTCCATTTTCTTCTTCTCTTTCAATTTCTAAGTTTCTCAAGAGCTCTGTGGTGCACATTTAAATGCTTGCCACATCCCAGTTCTTGCAAATCAGACTCATTATCCTTTTGTAAAGAAGGGACTGCCCCTAGTTATCTGCCTACTTTCTCAGTTCCAGGACCTTAATGCTTGTTGCACTGAGCTCTGTCCATTCTCACTTACTGTTAGCACCAGAACGAGCCTTACCCTGGAGGGATACTGTCAAATTCTCAGTGAGGCCTGGATGCTCTTTTGCCCCAGGCTCTCTCTCTTCCTTCCTACTGATCACCCAGGCTCCACTGAAAGCTGCCTTGGGGTTGTCCCTTCAGGTTAGGGCTTTGTACCCTCAGGTTTTTCCTTTTCAGTTTCTGCACTTTAAACACTTTCTCATTTTAATGTTTTCCTTTTTTCATGCTTCAGTGATATGAATGTGGACTGGTATTTCATTGATCTGATGTTCCCTCTTAAGAATTTCAATGCTCTCTTCTTATTTATTTTTAATATTACACTTTATTTCAAACTTTAAACATTCCGTGGTAAGCTAGGTCACGTGAAGTCAAGCATCTCTCCAAATACATATTTCCTACTGGAGGAAATAGTTTGCACATCTACACCTTCATATCCAGTCAAGGTGTTGGTAATTAAAAAAAAGAAATGTACCTATTTTCACGTTAGCAGAAGCAGGTTTTTTGGAAGGTATTCACAGAATCTCAGAAAGAACATGAAGCTGATACCCATACTCCAAAACCAAGTAAAGGAAGGTCAAAGGAGCCCCGGAAACTGGGCAGTTGGAAACACAGCCAAGACCAGGCATCACCGGGGCAGCTTCTGGGCACTGATGCCTCCACCGGCACTGCTGCCAGTGGGTGCTGTGTGCCGTCTCCCTCACCTTGAAATCAGTGCTAAACACACCTCCGTTTGACTCACCAGCTTAATGTTCAAGGGCCCAGCCAGGGTATGAGACAGGCTGCAGCCAGTCCCTCCCTCCAGATCTAGCTTTCCAAATTCAACTCATTCCAGCCCTATTGACTTGCAGAGCAGAAGTTGTCCCACAGTCACCAAGGCTCACAGAGTGGCTGCCCCACTAATGGGAAGTGATGCAGATGTTGTGTCAAAGAAGACATTAGGAAATGGAAGATATTTACAAGAGCATTGCCTTATACATATAAATAATGCCTTGTATGTGCTTTGGCAAGTTTTCATTTTTGAATTTAGCTTTTCATTTAGTAGGAATGAACACTTTTTCCCCTTCCCGACACTGTTTTTCTCTTTATTCTCACATATCCTGGAATAGAAATTAAATTATGGACACTACCTGTAGGCCAAATATCAGTTTACCCCTAAAGTGACAAGTGTGATCAGTACAATTTAATCTGGTCGCAGAGAACTTAAATTATGCTGTCTCTTGGGATAAATGCTTGTGTGGCCTCTGAAATGCTTGGAGAATTCCACACCCCACTGAATGCTCTTATGTTGCTCTCAGTGAGCCTGACCTGTTTATCCTGTAGATTTTCTATAAGAGTCATTTATCTCGTCCTCCAGTTTCTTGGTTTTCATGTTTCTGAGCTGTCTACCCCAAGAGAATACTGGTTTAGGTTTTTTCATAAACATGTTAAAATGTTGACCATGTAATAAATCATATCATTTGCTTATTTAAGGCTGAAAAATGTCTGATTCTTTCTGATCCTTCCTAAGCATGCCTTTGAGAACGAGAGGACAGTGTACCGAGGAGGGAAAAGAGAGACATGCTTGAAACTATGAGCCTGTCTGTGTGATTAAAAGCGATCCAGAGGATGGGTTGATTCAATTATTCATGGTTCAATTATATATTTTATTGAACATATTCTTTAAATAAAACTTTTAATTAGGTTCCTTTTCTTCATTCAATAAACACGTGAGTACCTATTATGTGCCAGGCACTGTTCGCAATACCAAGGATAAAATATTGAGAAAAGGAGGAAAAAGCCCCCTCTACTAGAGCTTACACATTGCTTAGGACTGTCAGAAATATGCATGACAAATAAGTGAAGAATACTTATAAAATATATTTATTTATGTGCTAATAAATGCTGCGAAGGTAAATGAAGTGTGGAAGGGAGTTGGCAGAATTGGGTGCGGTAGAGCAGAAAGTGACTAAAATTTCAGATAGTGTCCAGGGGAGGTGATATTTAAGATGGGACCACGCAGAAGAAAGCCACATGGATATGAGAGCAATGTTCCAGCAGAAGAAACAAGGTGTCAGGACCTTCCCAGTTTTTCCTAGGAAGAGAAAGGACGCAGGTTTGGCTGAAGCAGAGTGGGGGCTTAGGGCGAGTTTAGAGGAGGAAAACATAGAGCTTGGAGGCCATTGATAAGACTTCAGCTTTTACTCAGAGTGAGATGGGAAACCCCAGCGGGTTTTGAACAAATAAGATTTGTTCACTGGCATCTTAACAGCACAGCTCTGGTACCTAAGTGGAGCGTAGACTATAAGGGGTTACAGACAAGGACAGGACGATGCAGGACAGTGAGACGGCTACTGTGATCATTGAAGTAATAGGCAAAGCTACCCACTATGGCTGCGTAACAAAATTATCCCCCAAATTACCTGCTTAAACCACAAAAAAATATTTTCTCACAGTTTTAGAGAGGTGGAAACTGAAACTTGGAGAGCTATGTAGCTTGGCCACGCACAGGTACTAAGTGATGTACTAGAGTTCAATTTCAGAGCTCTTTGCTTCTAAAGACCCAACTCATTCCATTACACAGCTCTGCATTCTTAGCATCTTCTGACTGATCTTTCCACAACTCCACACCAGTCTGCTGAGTGTCCATCTCCTTTTGCTTATCCCAGTTGGCCAGCCTCCCTTTTCTGCCCCAATGCTCTCTTCATTGTCATTAATCAAAGGTTGGCATTCTTCCAGTCAACTGAGCAGGCAGGAAAGCAAACTAGAGGAATGGGCCAGATGCCAGAGAACTCAGACAGATAATGAGGGCAAGACTCTTTAGATAGCACTAAATGATGAGGATTGACTGGAGGTTGGCGAGAAGGGGCAAACAATGTCTGATGGGGTATTTGGGGATTTTTTAGAAATCTTATTTAGGAATACAATTATTTTGTTTCTCTTCCATTTGCCCATGAAGATTCATTAATGAAATTACAGCAAACTTTCCTTCAAGTGTCTGAAGAGATAAAATGCATTTTGCAGTATATGATTTTTAAAGGCAAAATAATATACTGCTTCCTAGTCCTCCATTATCCCATCCATTCACTGTCTTGTTTTAATTATCATTTATAATCTTTAAACTTTTCAAAGCACTTCATTACATATTATCTCATGTGAGACTCACGAAAACTATTCAGATGAGAAAGCCAGAGCATGGATGGGTAAAAAGGACATGTTGATGTAAGGGGACAGAGCCTCCTGACACCTTGTTAATTTCTCAAACCATGCAATTTGTTGATTAATTAGAATTTATCATCATGACACTGAAGATAAAGAGAAATGTTTTTAAGATATTCTCTTTACTTCCTTTTCTCCTCCCATCAAATATTTTCCCACTTGCTCATTTAGTCCCAAACTCCAGGAATTTGTTCTAGGATTTCTCCATCCTATTAAATTATTTTTTCCTTGATATACTGCAAGAGTCACAAACTCAAAATATTGGGGTGGGCTTAGCAATAAGCTAAAACAAATGTTAAAGTCCAGAGACTGAATGCAGTGATAGAGAGTGGTAGGGGGTGTGGGAAACTTGAGCAGGTATGTCCTGCCAAAATTTATTCTTTTTTTCCGGTTCACTGTTTTAGCCAGGATAAACACATCTCTGGGCAATGTAGTCTGCCCCTTTTTATAGTCACATGCCTTTTCATGGATGCTTATCCTAAGCTTATCTGCCCCTCCCCCCAATTTCTGTAGAAAATACAAGTTTGCACCTTTATTTTTATTTATTTGGGTTTTCTCTACTTTAAAAGAGTGATGTGTACTAATGGGACAAGGGCTGGGGCGTACTTCTGCCCTTTTAGGTACCTTCCCTTCACAAGTATTTTATAATGCTATGTTCAATTAGCAAGTTGTTTGTACTATGTTGGCCCATGTGTTATTCCCTCCAGTTTACCAAAACCAAAGAAAGCAAACAAAACAAAACCAAACAAAAACAGAAAAGTAAGAAATGAGATGTGGCTTATACAAGTCCATCCAGGCTACAAGTGGAAGAAGAAAACTAACCTGGAGAAAAGGTTCCTCCTCCGTTTTTCTTACCTTTTCCCTCCCTCCCTCCCTATTTCGGAGATCTGGCATTTACAGTGGTCGTTTTGGGCTAAGTAGCTGGGCGAGGTAGCCAGTTAATTTGAGGGCATATATCTAGGAAGAGTGGTAGGTTCTATTTATTAGACCAGTGGGTAGGCCCTATTAGTGAATTTTTTCTTAGAGTTCCTGGTCTCCAATACCACAGAAACTAGACATAGACTTATTTTCAAGAAGCAGGGGCCGTTGCTTAGTAGACAAGGAAACTTCATGGTTCCTGTGATGGTCAATGACCCCCGTGGAGCTGCCTCTTCAGTGCCTGTTATCAGCATGAAAACATAGATTCAAATTTAGTACAATTTATTCCAGGCATTTGCTTGTTCCAGGAGCTAAATGTACACAGGATATGATAAATAATTATGTTTAGTCATTTATGGGTCTGATGACCAGTAGATTTTCTACTCTGAAAACACAGACCCCTTTCAGCCCACTCAGAGTTACCATGTGGAATTCACACACTTTTCATATTCTCATTAAAAGCATTAGAAGAGTCTTTACTGCCATGTATTATTGACTTTCCTGTAACATCCTATTTACATTCTGTGTTCTGAGTTTCCAGTCTCTATTAATATTTCTATTAATATCCCTATACTGTCTTATCTCCTGTCATTAATAATAATGTCACATGTATCAGTTTCAGTGTGCTTATTTTCTTTTCTCATTAAAGGAAGTCTACATATCCCCCAGCTTTCTTTTGTGTATACATGATATATCAAGTTTGCAGCTTATTCCATACCATAACTAGTTATATGGATGCACCCTGAGATTATAAAAATTGCTTGTAAATCCATTTAACTACAGAAATCAGTGGTTTATAAAATATGAAGCTCACAAATATAATTAAAATGCAATTTCATAGGAAGAGATATGTTTGTATATATTGTCGATTACTGATTTGAATTTCCATTAAAATAATGAAAGTTAACATTAAAACATAGTTTACTATTTTGGTTTTTTTAAAGTTGGTTAAGTTCAGAAAGAGATTGATTTAAATTTTGACTCCAGTAAATATGGATATGTACAGGCATGTAGATATGCTCTCGGTTAGGACATAAAGACTTTTATTAACAAGAGAATCAATGATAACAACAAATCAAATACTAGATTATAACAGCTGAAAACCACAAAACAGTGGGTTTCCTTTTTGAAGAAAAATAAAACAAATAGAAATATTTTAGGTTAAGAAATGTATACTATCTTAAATACATGTATATGCATAGAAAATATATGTGAGAAAGTTCTTTACTTTAGAAATTCAAAGCCCTTGAGTTACAGAACTGAAAAACAAATGCCACCATAGCTATCATGGTTGGAAACCTGGGCGTGTTCTGATTAATGATTAGCTGCCTTGTAACCAGGTTGATGATGTTAAGATGATGTGGGGATAGAAGATTTCATTAGTCCCTGAGAGGAAGGAAAATAATGACTTAGATATAAACAATGATGTTTTTTCATTGTAGAGATGCAGTACTAGAAATATACTCGTAGACCTATAAGGAAGAAAACAAGCTCAGACAATGCGTCCTTTTCCATTAATTGGATTTTAGTATGTTGTTTTTGTTGTTAAAGATATCTAACCAAAATAAACCTAGACCTTTTTGTTCTCACGTAAGACAGATCTCCAGACAGTGTTGTATTTAAAAGAACAAGCATTTGACTAAAAGGTTCTGTGGAATGCTATGTCATCAGTGATGACTTTAGAAAGGTGGCAAAGGAAGTGGATTATCACTGAGTGCACATCCCGCTGTCCTCAAAGCGCTCTGCTTTGCCTCGCACAGTACTGCCACTGCTCTCAGCCGGATCCTGCCTGCTCTTATTTCCCTCTTCCCACTGTCATACACCACCCCACACCTTCCAAATGTTTCAGATCAGGGATCTTCTAATTCACGACTAGCCCATTACCCTTACCTACTCAGCAAAGCCTGTGCTCGAGTAGGTGGCAAGAACTAAATTCCTCTTTGATGGCTGGGAGGAGGCTGTATCCATCAGGGTTCTCCAGAGAGCATATGCCTGTGCTCTAGGAATTGGCTCACGCAACCATGGGACTGGGAAAGTCTAAATTCTGTAAGGCAGGCTGCAAGCTGGAAACTTCAAAAAAGGTGATTCTGGAATCTGGCACCTCTGACCTCTGTAGGGCAGGCTGCAGGCTGGAAACTATGATGGAGATAAAGTTGTATTCCCTAGGAGACGCTAGCTGGCTGAAGAAGAGGCAGATGATATTCTTTCTGAAAACTGCTGAAATACTCAATTCTCACTTTAAGGCCCACAACCGATCGGATGAGAAGAGTCCCCTCATTGCTGAAGATATCCTTCTTTGTTGATTGTAGAAGTCATCAGCTGTATGTGCAAACAGCTCACTAAAGAGCCATCTATGAAATACCCTCACAGTAGCAACCAGGGCTTGCTTGACCAAACAACTGGACACCATAACCTAGCCAAGCTGACACATGAAATTAACCATCACGGTGGGGGAAAGGCTGTGGGTATTTGCACTTTTGTCCCTAACTGACTATCAATTGCATATGAAACTCGTTTTCATTCTTTCAATGCCTCTGTGAATATGGTGGTGGAGCTGGGAGGTGATATTAGGGAAGCCATGTCAGCCGTCATGGAAGAGAGCATTGATCAGGCAGGGATGTGTTGTACCAGGTACCAGAGGAGCCACGTATGAAAAGAAACTAACGTAACAGCCTGTATATAACTCTCTACAAATGAATCTCAAAAAGTTGTCTACCAGAAAGTATTGGGAGGAACATATGATATTGTGATACCAGGAACTGTCTAGGAGTGATAATGGCTATTTATTGATTAGCTACTATGTACAAAACTTGTTCGTGAAGGTAAATAACCTGTGTTATGGAGCACTGTTTTTATGCATCTGTTTCCAATTTAAAAAAGCCAAGGCCCAGAAATATTAATTTGCACAAAATTATGCTGCTTAGGAAGATGAGAGCTGAGATCCAGGGCCACGGAGATTGGCTCTCATGCCCATGTCCTTAATCCTTGGATAATCTTCCTCTTGTTTTGAAAAACCCCTGCAATGGATCAAGTGAGATATAATGAGAGCAAATCGGTCAGTGAAAGTCATTAACTGAAATTAGGTAAAGTTTTTTAAAAATTAGAATGTCAGCCATAGAATCACATTGCCTGCATTCAAACCTTGGGGCCATCCCTTATTATCTGTGTGGTATCTACTCACTACACAAGTCAGTTACCTCCATTAGAATCAGTTTCTACATGCGCAAAATGGGATGATGTTGTTTACCTCAAAGAATTGTTATGAGGGGCAAATAAGCAAATTCATATAAATTATTTAGCCTTTAGCACAACTTTAAATAACATCAGCAATTCTTCTCATTTGCATTTTATGTCTTGCCATCTGCCCTGGCCACTTTCAGTTTCTTTGGGAAAATAGCCTTAGCCAAGATCATACCTTTCCTATTTAAATTATTAGTATTCCTTTTGAATTATAAGAAACCACAGAGGATTCTATTTATTAAAAGCAAAATTACTTTTTTCCACACCCCTAGAATTGTGAATATCACACTGAAAACAGCGACAACAAAAGCATTCTCTGATGTCATTTGATTTGTAGACAAGTTTTAAAAACAAATCGGGCAGCAGTGTCAGCAGGGTATCGCCGATTTTGTGTGGGGAACAGAAGATCTGGGAACCAACCCTTTCTAGGAATCTCTACACCTGCATAGTTCAAGACAGCCCCTAGCCACATGTGGCAACTGAGCAACTGAAATGTGAGATGAGCTGAAAATGTAAAGTACGCATCCGATATCAAGGACGGTAGAAAAAGAAGAGAACATTAGATGCCACATTAACATTGATTACGCTTGGAAATAATATTTTGGATATATTGGTTTAAATCAAATGTATTATAAAAATTAATTACAGTGGTTTCTTTTTGCTATTTTAATGTGGCTCCTAGAAAATGTTAGATTGTTATGTGCCTCTCAATTGTTGCTCCCATTACAGTTTCATTGGATAGTGTTGCACTAGAGCCCATCCAATAAAAATATGGTAAATGGAGAAAATATCCTTTACTGGCAACATATTGTGGAATATGCACATGTGCATTGCTAAATAAGTGGAAGTATTTTTCCTTTTACTTTCCTGAGTAACACATTGTAGAATTAGTTGTGCATGTGTATGAGGGGGGAGTTGTTACTGCCCTTCGTGGACTGATCCATTTAATTAAAACACATTGACTAAGTAGTGCTGAATACCGCTCGATATATTCTCAGAAGAACTGAAAGTAGGGACATGAACAGCCATCTGCACACTGATGTTCATAGTGGCATTATTCACAGTCGCCAAAAGCTGGAAACAACCCAGGAGTCCATCAACCGATGAATGGATAAACAAAACGTGGTTTGGAATACTATGCTGCTGTAAGAAGAAATGAAGTTGTGATGCACATGACAACGTGGATGAACCCTAGCATATTATATTGAGTGAAGCAAACCAGACACAAAAGGACAAATACTGTATGATCTCACTAATATGAATTAAATGTATTGAGCAAAGTTATGGCATTAATTGCTAGAAGTATGGTCACCAGAAGATAGAATGAGGATAGAGAATGTGGAAGCTGAGGCTTAGTTTGTACAGAATCAGTAATAAGTTTGATTATAAATGCTTGGAATTAGAAGAGGTGATGACAGCATACTAGAATGAATGTAATTAGCAGTGCCAATATTGGGGTATGACTGTGGCTGCAAGGGAAAATTTAGGGTCGTGTCTGTATGGCAGGAGATGGCTAGAGGGATTAGAAGGTAACTGCTAAGGAGTGGAGGGTTTTTCTTTTTGGAGTATTGAAAATGCTTTAATATTGATTGTAGTAATGAATTCACAACTCTTGTGATTATACCAAAACCCATTGAAGGGTTGTATGGTAAATAAATAACTCAGAGCAGCTTACAGCACCACCTCCTGGAAGGCAAACCCCTTCGTGTAAAATGAACCACACATTTTACAGAGTTAGCTGCATGCCCCTGTTGCTTTGCAGCGTCCCCTAACCAGCTGACACCTTTTGAACTCTTCTGCCAGTACGCTGTTAGAACTTGTCTGCCTCGTCTGCACAGGAGCACTTGACTTCACGCGCCAACATAGCAGTTGCTTGAGCATTTTGCACCAATCCATTCTGTGCACACATGTGTGACTCTATTGGTATCACATCCTGGAATGTTAGATTCCTTTCTGTGCAACATGTAGGGAAAGAACAGCCTAAACTAGAAAAATGGATAGATCATTTGAAGGACTTTTCATTTTGAGAAAAGAGCATAGAGATTTTGCCAGAGAGTGTTGTCAATAGCCATCTGTTGGTCCAGAAGTTAGGGAATATCAGCAAAATGAAACTTCTCTTTCTGTGTGTACGTATGTATGTGTATATAAAAGAGAAGTTAGTAATGATCATGGACATCTCCATTCATTAAGTCACCATACAAATAAAATTATGAGTACAGGTTCTTGTTTCTATTATTGAGCAAAACTTCAACTATTTTAAAAATAAAATTTGTATAACAATATCATGACCATTGATAGTAAATTTTATTTTATTTTCCATACAGTAAAATGATGTCATGCTAGCTACAAAGTATATTCTGTCAAAAAGAGAGAAGGAAATTTACACTTATAAAATCATGTAAAATACCAATATTTTAAAAGACAGTATTATTTTGATTAAAAAATTATCTTACAATTTTTGAGAAGTTTTTTATTCCCAAAATTATATTCAAATTAAAGAATGTGTACTTGTTAATTTGATAGTATAAAAATTTATGTTTCACATGGAGTAAAAATTATGTTCTTATTTTCCAACTTTTAATAAAAATAATCTAACTTAAGATTTAAAACTTAATTGCAATTTCCTAGCAAAGAAAACATTTGCTTTTTAATTTGCTTTCTATAATAAAAACATTAGCAATAATTTCCTTAATAAAATATAAAAGCAGAATGTACCAATATAAAAGTATTTCAGATTTTCAATTAAATACCGGTTAAAGCCTATGTTTCCCATTATAGATGAAAATATCATTTCAAAGCAGATATTTATAAGAGTAGTAAGCATACAAGTTAATGGGAAATCTTCACATTCACAATGAACATGAAAATCTTCCCATATTAGAGGCAAACAATTATCTCCTGGGATGTGTGAAACAAAAGTCAATAAGGCCTATTTTTCAGTTGGAAACCACACTGACAGTTCTCCTAAACAAGGATGAAGGAGACAGAGGAGCTACAGAATTCAGAAAGGACCAAAGGCATCTGCAGACTAGGGACAAATCGCCTCCACGAGGCAGTGCATCTTAAGACCATCAAGCAATGGTAGAGCACAAGCGCCCTTTCTCCTCCACCAGCTCTCCATCTGCAGAGGAGAATGATGTCGTGGAGTTGCCATCTCTCTGCTGTGCTGCAATGACGACAGCAATGTTTACATGTAACACCTTAAAAGATGTAGCTGTGATTTTAAGGTCTCAGGTCGTGTTATCAGGAACTTTTGAAGGTCTTGCACACTTTTGAAACCATACCACCTACACACATGGACACAAACATAGTGGCCTCATGGGGTTGATTCGCACTGTGTGTGTCAAAAAGGCTGAGTGGAAAGGAAACTTTGATTTCTTTTTAAGTTGAAGTTAAAATATAAGGAAGCATATGAACCACACTTTGAAACACAGCATGTGTTTGGCATGTAATTTTGAACTCACAGTTTTGAACTCAGTAAGTTGTCACTGCCATCCTATTCTCAACTGCCTTTTAAGGAAGTGTCAGATTCTATAAGAGAGCACTCAAAAAGATAAAGGAGGATACGCAGACATTGTTCATTAAATACAGATTTGCATTTATGCTGAGAACTCCTTCTGTTATGAGCACAAGCAAGGGGTTCTCTGGTGTGCTCGAATGAGCAATTCCTGAGACAGCGCTTCAAAGGGAGAAAGTTTATTGCTAAGCGCGACGGGGGAGATCAGATGTCCCATAGGTCTAAAAGTCTGTCTTCCGATAGTTTTATAGTACCCAAGGACAGGCAGGCTTATGCTAATGAGTGTAGGGCTCCAGAAGATGAAGTTACAGGTGATCTAATTATTGAGCCTGCACAGATTGATTGCAGGAAGCTACTGAGCATGCCAGGCGCCAATTTCGGTTAGATCTAGCTTCATCTAGTAAGACAGTTTAGGAATTGGCGCGGGTTAGTTCTGGGTTGATGAGGTTCCCTCATTAATAAACACTGGGGGACTGTCTAGTGATCATAGGAATCCAAAGCTGTGAAACAGGATGGGGGTTGGGTGCAGCAGGGGCCTGTCCAAGGTTCTTAGTCACGAGATGAAGGTTACATAGTTTTACAATCACTTTCAAAGATCCAAGCATCTGGATCCAGCTCAGCGAGTTTCAGAATTTTCAGGTATTTACCTTTGGCTATTCTACAATATATTAGAAAGTAAAATGGCATTTATATAATGATTCAGTAACCACAATCATTAATTCTTAACTCTCGGTTACATTTCAGTCCATTACTGAGCGCAGCTAGACTCACCGAGCACAACTAAGTCAAGCCTGTACCGAGGAGACACAGAACTCCCCAGACGTGACTGACCCAAGGACTCCTTGTGGGCCTTGCCAAGCTTAGAGCCTCTGCCATCCAAGAGCTTACACCTAAGCTCTCTTCTTCTCACAGGCTGAATATACTTTGAGTCTCCGGCTCTCCACATCCTTTCCATTTTCCCTCACAGACATTTTCCCTTAAAAAATCCCTTGCACATCTAATTCCATCTTGGCATTTGCTTCTTCAAGGACCCTGACTGAAATACATATCTCTTGGTATCTTTGGAATTTCACAGAAGGAAAACTACTCAGAAGTTTCTCTATAGAATTTTAATTTAACTCTAAAAAAGCATTCTTTAGTCCTTGAGATACTAATGGCAAACATAGGAAATGTGGTGACCAGATGCTAATGCAGCTCCAGGCAGCCCCATGTTTTCATTTTCCTCCTTTTTAAAGAGCTATGGTTCTCCTAAAATAAATATTGGCAGTTCTGCCAGCAGAGAGATGTGCAGGAGAAGCAGGCAATCAATGTTGACTAAACAAAAGCTGAAAAAGGCTCCCTGAGAAGACTGAAAATAGGGAGATTGGCTGAAGTGTCATCATTGCCACTGAAATGCAAGAACATACATGAGATGTGAAGAGGCATGTAGGAAAGTGCCATACACAGGAGTGGCATAGGAGGGAAATGTTTTTTATTATTCAGAAGGGGGAAAGTAAAATAAAACAATTTAGAGGTCAAGGTAAATTTTATTAGAATATTTTAGAAAATCATATTAATTTGAAGACTTCAATTTCTACCTCTGTAGAAGGATATATTAGATGATCTTGAACATTATATGAGATCAACCACTGACATTCTATGACTCATTCGTTGATTTATTAATTATTTTTATGCAACGCTCACGGCATGCCTACATTTTGCTAGGCAATAGTCTACAGATCTCAGACAAGGAAGACAAGTATGCAACAACTGCAATACAGTGTGAGGAATGCTATGAAAAACGTTTGCTTAGGATGTGATGAGATTTAGGATAGGGGAATTTAATTCAGTCACATGAGAAGAGTCAGGAAAAATATTTCAGATGAAAGAATGCATGAGTAGAGTCTAAGACGTGGCTTCAGCTCCTAGATAGTATAGAGCAGAGATATATGCATCTAGAGAACAGCTTGTTTAAAGGCATTAGAGCATCAAAGGCACAATCTATTTAGAGACATTCAAGGAGAACAGCATGCCTTGAGCAAAAGATGCATGTGAGGTGCACGAAGGGTGAGGCAGGAAATGAGTTCCAGGGAAATGATGGATTTTATCCTGAAAGCCATAAAGAGTGATGGAAGAATTTAACTAAAAAGTTACAGGGGAGCAGATGTGGCTCAAGTAGTTGAGCACCCACCTCCCACATGGAGGTCCCCAGTTCGATTCCTGGTGCCTCCTAAAGAAAAAGCAGACGAGTAGACAACAAGCAAACAACGAGCAAAAACAATGAGCAAACAGATGAGGCAGCCATCTGGGGGAGGGATGCTGTTTGGATTTTTAAAAAAGCAAAGTTACATAGTCATGTTTAGCTTTTTGAAAGATAACTTTGAATATAGCAGATCACAAGTATGTAGAGATTTGGAGACAAGGCAGGGAAATCCATTATAAGGTCTATACAAAGTGACATTATTTATAATATGAGTGACTAAGTGGTTAGGAGAATATAAATATTTTTGTTCAGATAAATAGAAAACAAAAATGGAAAAAGGGCATAAGGTTTTGTATTTTAGAACGAAAGTGAGAACCTGCCTTGGTTCTTTTCCTGGATTCTCGCCTGTGTCAGGCGCAGTTACAGCAGAGCTCCAGGGCCTCCTCAGCCAACCTCGTTCCTGGTTATTGGCAACGATTCATTCTTATCCTAATTTGAAAGCAGCAAAAGGAAGCTAAAGTTACTGCCAGGTTAGGAGAGCACCATCAGCATGCAATAATTTGATGGAAAGTTGAGCTTTTCAGCAATGATCTTCTAGAAAATGCTCCCCCTCCCAAAATTCTGTCTCTCTGATTATATCTATTCCTCCACCTTCAGGTAATTACTTAATGCATATTAACCTGAGATTTTCACTGTAATTGCTTATTTAACTAGATGCAAACCAGGTTTGGAGTAATGGGGCAGATGAAGGTCAGATGCCCATCAAGTGAGGACTAGGGAAAACAGTGAGGGCTGCATTGAAGAGACAGGTAGTGATATACCCTGCAGCATTTTTTCCTCAAAGTTTCTAGTCGGGTAGTTAGACTAGTGGATGTCAGGACAGTACTTGTTTACTCATATCTCTTCCCAGTTCTATTGCAAATATCTCTGGTCCAGCCATTGCATTGTCCTGTGGTTATTAGTTTACACGTCAGTCCCTCCCACTGCACCCTAAAGCTACTAGAGAGCAGGTAATGGATGTTTATACCTGTTCACCCCGTTGTTGTCTTGCATCAGTACCTGGTCTACATCAGGTACTTAGTAAATATTTGTTTTAAGAAACATACTCTGATTGGCTATTACTTTTTTAAAAAGGATATCTTGAAAATAACAGTTTCTCATACACATCAGCTTCTTTTCCTTTCACTTCCTTATCTTCCAGGAACATGCAAACCTCACCAGCTCCCTTTTCTTTCAGCAGCGATTTCATCCTCTCTCTGCACAGCAACGAAACTGCTTACAGCCTGGCGGAGGGATTCAGGAGCGCCCCTCGGGCTGCCTCCTGGCTTGGTGGGAAGGATTGACTTAGCACTCAACTTCCTCAGGTGCAGGGGACGGCGCTCCCTTTTCTGCTAGTGAGGGCTGTGCTGCCAGCCTGCCCCGGGTTTCTCTCTCCAGGAGACTCTCCTGCACAGCTGGTGAGCTGCTTCCTGACAGCTTACTACCACTGGCGGGAAACCGGCTCCCGAGCCGCCCCGGCTGTGCTCCTTGGCTGTGCTCCTGACAGCATTCTCCCCAACGTCTTTACGCTGGTTCTAACAACTCCAGAACCTCTCTCTGCCACTGACTGTTCTACTTCACTGAGTGATGAATCTTCTCATCTCCCTCCACTTTTTGCTCTGGTCTTCCCTTTCCTTCACTCAAAGATATCTGCAAATATTTGATTTAGCTTTGTGTTTTTGTTTTTTTGCTGTCTTATTTTAAATTTTAGTTGTGTTAAGAAATGACGATTTTTCCTGAAAACAACTTATGTTAAATACTAAAAAAGCAAGCAGTATGGACAAGCAAAGTGGAGAAAGTGAAGAAAAGCCATCCCATACTTCTACATTCAGATAGAGCCATTTCTGACATTTGGAAAACCTAACGGCAGGTATTTCCATACGTATGCAGATACAAAAATGCAAGTTAGAAATATGGATGGATTGAACAAGGAATAGGCAAATATGGTTTACAAAAAATGAACTGTTTGTATGCGTTTCTAATTTTAAAAATTATTATTTTATGTTTTCTAGTATACACCAAGAAAGAGTGGCTGTTTTTAAAGCTTAAATATATTTTGCATCTATAGATCAAAGTATACCACTGCTTTTTTTTTTTTAAGATTTATTTTATTTATTTTTTTCTCCCCACCTCTCGTTGTTTACATTCACTGTGTCTGTTTGTTGTGTGATGGTCTTCTCTTTTTAGGAGGTACAGGGAACCGAACCCGGATCTCCCATGTGGTAGGCAGAAGTCCAGGCCCCCAAGCCACATCTGCTTCCCATCACTGCTTTTAATATAATACTTTTTCAAACCCACCATAGTACACCTCACTCAGATAATATGTATACTTCTGGTTGTCAGATTTCAATATTAATGTAATCAGCCTAGAGAATATCAAAAGGAGGTGCTCAGACAGCAAAATGAGTTAGAGTAAAAACTAGGGAACTACTTACTACCAGTAATAATGATTCTGAAACGTGAAGGTGCATGCACATCGTCTGGAAATCTCGTCTGGAAATCTCGAGTCTGATTCCGCTGTCTGGAGCCGGGCCTCAGGTGCTGCAGACTCACAGGAGAGGCTGATGCGGCCGGCGGAGGACCCGGCTCTGGTCCAGGCGAGGGCCAGAGCAGCCGAGTGGGGCACTGTGCCAGGCCAGCCCTTCAGGCTCACAGTCTCGGCCTCATCCGGTCATCCCCACGACCTGTGACGGTTGTGTTTATAGGTATGGAAACTGAGGCTCAAAGAGCGTAGCATATTTACCTAAGCTCCCTCACCAGTGGGCTCCAGTTAGCATTCGAGTCTAGGCCTGTCTCCAGATTGATTATTTTTTTCTCTATACAAATTACTCTAATGCTTCATTCAGAAAAACCAATTGCTGAAAGTGATTAGGATTAAAATCTATAACATTGTTAAATTCTGCATAAGGTGAAATAAAGTCACAAGAGTACATAAAACTAGTTTAAAGGATTACCCTAAAAGAACAACAAAACAAAAATTAAGCAAGTAGAAAGATCAAATCAATGAAATTTTGCACAAATATATGGTATAAGGAAGACTTTAAAAGGAATTTTTGCAGATTTCTGAAAGACTGCATTATAAATTACAGTTAGGAAAAGCTGGAACATACCAAGTCTAATATCAGAACACTTTTAGAGTCAATAAATAAGCCACAAACATCACCTACACCTCCCTTCAAATAATTGTCATTGCAATTATTACATCATAATGTCTAAAAGATCTGTTACTTACCCAAATAATTGATCTTATTTATGTACCAGGTTTCACACTGAAGAACTTTTCAGTATTACCAAAACATGAAATCAACTTTTAAAGATTAATTTTGTGCTCATTATCTACAATTTAGATAAAATGGACAAATTCCTTGAAAAATCCAATTATCAAAATTGAAGAAACAGGAAGTCAGAAGAACTAGGAAATCTGAATAGCCCTATATCTATTAAAGACATTCAACTTATCAAAGCTTTCCATAAAGAAAATTTCGGATGGTTTTACTGGTAAATTCTATGCCAAATTTAAGGAAGACATAATACCAATCTTAAAAAAAAAAAAAAAAAAAAGTTCTTTTAGAAAATATATAGCAACATGTGTAAACTCCAAAACATTCTATTGAGGAAAAGAAAAGCCAGACACACAAGAACAGATTGCATTTTTCCACTTAAATGAAGTTGAAGAAAAGGGCAAACCAATCAATGGTGAAGAAATAAGAACAATGTTTCTATATGGGCTGGGAATGAATGGGAAGTTGGTGTGAGGAAATTGTTTTTGATGATGGAAAAGGCATATATCCTAACTGGGGTGATGGTTAAAAGGATATACACATCCTCCAGAACTCAGATTGTACAATTAAGTTTTGCACGTTTCCCAGACCTTTTTATTTTTATTGTTTCTGGTTCAAAGCCAGTTCTTTTCCACAATAAATTAATGAATTGGGATGAGGTTTGGGAAAAAATGCTTTTCCTGAGGATATTCAAGGAAATAATACAAAACAGAACATAAAAAATTTTAGGAACCATGAGATTATGATGGCATAAGTATCTTGTTTTCTAAAATGATTACATTGAAGGGGATAATGCATATTTGGATATAAAAGTCCGATTTTACTTAGCAAATAGTTAAGTACTTTTCATTTTATCTCTAGATTTTCCATGTTCAGGGATTTGCCATGTTCCTCAAGCCAAGTGTTGACTCTTCCAGAGTGGAAATAATATTTCTCACATTGCTGGTTTTTAAATGCTTATTGAGTGGATTTTAATTAAAACTTGATGTCATTGAAGTTAAATGTTCTCTACTATAATTTTTATAAAAAAGAGTCCATCTTCTGAAGCTTGTATACCTTTTGGCTGTCTTTCAAGTATGGCAGCTAGCAGAGTTCACGTTAACATACATTTATTGAGTGTCTGCCATGTGCCAGGAGAGGCTTAATAGATTTTAAAAAAAACAAAACAAAAAGAAAAAGAAAACAAAAACAACAAGGCACATGCCTCAAGGCACAGTGTTCTTAAATTAGAACGTGTACCAGCCATGACACAGGGTCCTTCTGTGGGAAAAAATAATCGAGAAGGTGTAAAATTTACACTGTGCTGGAAAACACAGCGAAGACGTAATCTTTTTACTGTGCCAAGTGAAACAGTCATAAAAACAAAGAGCCAGTCGTCCTCTATATTTAAGAGAAAGACCCATGTGAAAAAACAGAGAAAAACTTTTACACTTAGTTAAAGATTCTTCCCTTTCATGAATTATTCATTGTTTTTACAACATCTCTAGTAACATCAATAAACTGCAAAGATTTGTTTTAAGTTTCTCCAATAACATCCTTGAAAATTGGGTTTTGTTTCTGTGACCAAATAAAATCAGGAAACCTAAGGGAAAAATAACACTTTTTAAAAAGAATATTTTTTAAAAGTATCAATGAAAATACCAGGAAGAATGGTTAGCTTAAACTACATATTAAACAATTGAGTACACAAATTGGGTAATCATTTTTTAAAATTATCTATTTTAAGTGAAAGTAGATTTGGTCATTATCTAAACTTTAAAATAAATGTGGATAAAACAATTCAAAAGAAAGGTACGATTAGAAGCAACATTTCAACCTGAGACTAGCTCAAAGTTGTGTGAATATAAAAGAAAAATTGCAATAGTATTCATTCTTCCATTACCAAAGGAACCTTTCTTATTTTATCTCTCCTATAAATAGTATTTTTTAACAGCTTTATTACCTTCTTTTCCCTTAATGCACACTGACAGATACTAAGGGAATTTCCATAACACGTAACATGATCAGAAACTAAAACTCTGGTTTGGGAGTGAAACTGTATTATGGTAGCATCAGTATGTTATGATTTGTTCACGAAATTCAAGTCAACAAAGATCATACGTGTTACACGAAAGAAGCATTTGCTTTCAAAAGTTTTCTGTATTTTCAAAATACCTTAAATAGGTATAATCATATCAGAAGAACTTTGTTTCAACAAAAATACAGATTTTTACTACTGATATATCCTAGCATTTAAAGTTGTGTGTCATTTGGTGAACTATTACTGTCATATATTTGACTTTATCTTATGAATTGAAGCAACTTATTTATTCCAAATAAAAGTACTTTAGTTTTGAAGAGAAGTTTCCTATTTGTAGGAAAAGTACTTATTTAATATTCCCAAGCATTTAGATCGAAACTTGCAAAACACAAATACTCAAATGCATGCACTTTACCTAGAGAATGCAAAATATCAGACATAAGTTAATGTGAAAAGCCACATGACTCTGTATGCAAATTCAAATATATTTATTCTCACAAGAAGCAAAATATTTAGGTTTAAAAAGAAGTTGACTGAAAGTTACTTCAATGCTTGCCATCCTGTAGATAAGGCCACAAATACATATTTTAAATGGACTTTGATGTCTATGCTTTCATATATGATTTGGGAATATAATTCTGATATTTTTCATGGAAAAGTCAACATTCTTTTTGGCATTTGTAAAATGAATCTTATTTGTATGATGGAGTTTTTCATAGTGTACTTAGGAGATTAATGGAAGAAGGGGTTTGATGGAGAGGCATCAGGGAAAGCAATAGCTCTCTACTTCCCAGTGAATGAAAATTGTAGCTCATTGTGCATTTTTGTTTCTTTGAATCATCTGCAATTTTTCCCTCCTCTCAAAGGATTGCTTATTTTGCTATTTTTCAATTTTCAACCAATACAATTATACATTTTTTACATGTTACCTATTAGAACTGAGTAGCACAATGGCTTTTGTAGTGACATGTACAATTTGTTTTCCTTTGCTGCTCAGGAGACAGAGCATGAACTGTGCCAGCAGATGGCACTTCATGAAACTAGGTGCTGGTTGAGTTTATTTGGTCTGTAGTGGACCCAGCCCTCAAATTCAGATAGTTCAGAAAAGGCACCTCGGATATGTTGCTACTCCTAACACTGTTACAGAATACAAGGTTCAATGATCCAAATTTAAAATAAACATTACATGATCTATTGCTCCAGGGACAGAAAAAAATTATACACTCAATTCTAATGACATTTACGTAGTAATAAGGCTGACAAGGCATTGAGCTTTGTCATACATCAGCATTGAGCTGAGCATATTTAATAGCACAACTGCAAACAAATACTTATGATGGTAGCCAGCACACATCTAAACTATTCCAGGAATTCTGGACACAGCTTGTGTATTATTTATCTCAGTGGTCTTTAATTATACACATCTAAAACATCCCTAAGATTTCTTTGGAGACAGAGCATGACCAAATTCTCATCTCCAGTCTTGGTGGTATGTAATCACCATTACTCCGTGGTACTAAAGCAGCCCTTAGAGTTGCCCCAGCATTTCTCTGCCTCTTCAGTAGTCTTAAATGTGCTCAATGTTCTCTTACTGTTTTTTCGCTAATCAAAACTCAAAAATCTTAACTCAATTTTCAATTTCTAGTGATTTAAAGTAGTTCTTACTTCTGAAACTGAACATATTTTTTGCTTTTAAGTGCGAAAGGTGATTTTAGATGAGAACCTAAACTGAGAAATTCCAGTTCCATCTGACGCTGGGTATCTGTTTCAAGAAACAGTGTTGAATAGGTACTTATTGTTGACAAACAGTAACCGCTGATGGTTCTATGTCAGGTGCTGTGATATGTGTTTAACATGCTTGTTTCATTTAATTATTAAGACATATTTTGGTTTTACCCTGTTTAGGTATTAATATTTTTCTTGTCTGAAAGATGAGGAAAACAAGGCACAGATATTAAATACTTTACCTAAAATCAGAAGCCTATCAACCAATGGGTCTAAGTATGAAACTAGGCAACACGCATTTAGCTGTTAATTTATATATAAATAAAATTTCAGAATTGCGTTTAATGTCTCACAGAGTATAAAGCTATAGATAAAAAATAAAATTACCATTTATTTTAGGGCATGATATTGTACCATGCACTACCAAATTAAACCTAGATCTAGTAATTTCTCTCTAACATTTTACATTCTGCAGTAGACAATATAAATGCAGAATAATAGCCAGCTTTTAAACCTCAATATAGTAATGGAGATCATCAAGTATAAATGCCTGACTCGTGGGGTATAGTGACTTTTCCAAAATACTTTTATGACTGTTGCATTCCATAAACTTAGAGATTCCGTTCAAGGAGAACATTTGGTGGATTTCTCTTTGGAGATTTCTAATGGTACATATCCAGCTACAGTAGAATGCAGCTCTAAGGAAGCAGATCTGAAGACAGAACCCTATGATTCACTCTGACAAGAGAAAATTAAATCACAAATAAGGAGGAAATACCGTAGGAGGACTTCACTGCAAGCTTTTCTACACTACCTAGGTAACCAACCCAGCAGATACACAAAGAAGCAGTAATGCCTGTAGTGTGGACCATGCAGCTTCCCAGGTGCCAGGGTTATAAAAACAGTGAAGCATATAATGATCGTGCATCTATCCCAAGAATCAATATGCACCGTCAGACAAGCTCATGTGAATCTAGGAGGCCAAAAGTGCAGAATGTTTGAAATCAGTCTGATCTTACAAATTCTTGAATATACTCACTGAAAGCATAGTGACCTCACAATTTAATTAGAGAACAAACACAGAATACAAATCTTTTATGGTGTATTCATTGCCTACCATTCCTGCTAATTTATGAACCCTTTCTTTCTTGTACTTCATTCTCAAGCCCAAACAAGTTAACTGCAGGGCCTTGAGTGTGTCATACTCTTTCCCACTTCTTTGCCTTTGTAAGTCCGGTCCCTTCTAACTCTAAAGCTCTTAATCATACTTGTCAACCTGGGGAACTCCAATTCCTCCTTCACGACATAGCTCAGAGTGTGTGACTGCCCCCAGAAAGACTGGATTATCTTTTCTGCTCCCACTGTCCCTTGTATATACCTGTCTTCTAGCCTTTGCTGTAATAAATAAAGAGATTGCTTTTATTTATATTTGAGTTTTCTTCTAGCCTTGAAATCTTGGTGGTATTGTGCTTTGTGTCTCAGGGCATGACACATTATAGATGCTTAACAAACGCAAACTTAATAATACTATCATTAAAACAATAAACATTTTAAAATTTTATGTTGAATTTTGAGTTACTGATCATTAGTGCTATGTGATTTTATAGAAAGAGAGGTATAAGTGAGGCAGCTGCATTTAGGGTACGCTTACAGAGGAGATGGGGTTCAAGCTATTTCTTCAGTGAATTACCTCATCCAGGAGAAGAAAAGGGGCCGATTTTTCCGTCTGACTCTTTTTCAGTGTGAGGAAATATTTTGGCACCTTTACTTTATCACATCCGCTTTACTGACCAGAACTGCTACATCACAACCATTTTCAGAATTGGGAATAAGATGAACATAATGGGCTTATATTTATTTTTTATCCCTGTGTCAATAGGAGGGGAAGAAAACTGTTAGGAAAGAAAAAGGGGGGAATGGCTATTGAATAGGCAACCAGCATCTTCTGACATTATGTTTCGAGAAAAAAAACTAGAATATAGATTTTTATAAGTGTGCTGAGAACTGTTTAGGAAAGAATGTAGACTTGATGTAATGGTAAAGAAAAGAAGTCATTGGTAGTTTTAGATAATGGGCAGAACTTCTGTTGAGGCAGAAGATTTTCTTTGGTGACTGCTGCATCATCTCTTTCTTTACAACTTACTCGAAATTTTTCTCACCCTATTGGGAAATCAACTCTCTCTCAGTACAAAAATACTGTTGTCATGGAGCTACGGAGTATATAGTGAAAAGTATTTTACTTGCCAAATGTATATGCAATCTCTGATATATAAATCTGTGAAATTATTTTAATATTTGTGCATGAAACAGTCCATTGCACTTTGCTTTTTAATTACTCTGACATCTGTTCTTCATTTCTCCATATAATGGAAGTCTGACTTGCCAAAGAAATAAATCCCCTCTTGCAAATTCTTTGATATATTTAGTGCTTTTTATTGAATTAACTGTGAATCTGCAACCTCATTAGTTTAACTAAGAAATATCCTTACCTCAATAAGCATAAAGCATAGGCAGATGCGTACATACATTCTCAGATCTCGTTCACCCAAACACATAAGCTCTATTGATGTTTTCTACGTTTTGCCCAAGAAACTTGGCCTAGTACGTATTCCAAGTTCCAATTAATCTGTAACTTAAGACACAAAATATGTCACAGATTCATTTCTTATATGTTTCGCTCATCATCCTAAACAAAGATCTCAGGATGATATCATTGCTACTTATTGATCCTTCTAATACCAACAAATTGAAATAAATCACTGTTAAGTATTGCATTGATGTCTAAGTCCCTGCTACTTATTTTCAAATGACCAGTTTTCACTAAATCAAGTGCCCTTATACTCTATTTACCATCCGTCCTAATGACAAATGTTAATAAATATAAAACTGTTTTAATGCATAGGACTTAGGGTAAACACAAGCACACAGCGCCTTTCACTAGGGTAGCAAGCAGGTAGAGTCCTTATCAATTATTAAGTAGAACCATACAACTGATGGACCAATAGTTGTCACCTATCAGAGCTAGTGCTCCTTTCTATGAAGAATGTTTGTAATATCCTTTTTTTTTCCTTCTCTGAGTTGTTTTTTTTTTTCATTTGTTTTGCTGCTTGTTTGTGTTTTTTT